>JBCNYH010000009.1:3379310-3391133 GCA_039654325.1 Tandanus tandanus
TATATATATATATTGCTTTTACACATGAAACATCATTCAAGTCTGTTTTTGTATGGATGGAAGTGGAGGTCTTTGTGTAAGAGTCTCCTTGCAGTTTCCTGAAAAATCCTTACAGCTAAAGTATGCTTCTGTGTTCTCCAATATTCTCAGGTGTACAAGCGCCCCTACGTTGACCAGGTGATTTATTTTTTTTAAGGCTGTGCCTGTTGCTATGAAATTCTCACCCACTGCAAGATGGTTTTATGCTCTGGAATATTTTGGTTCCAAAGATGATGAAACATCTTGGAAAAGGCCCTGTGTGCGGCAAACACAAAGCTGTTGTTTGCGAATAATGTTTTGATGGTGAATGCACAGTCGCTGAAGTCATAGAGTTTGCTTGTTCTCCCTGTGCTCCGGTTTCCTCCAAAGACAGGGACATTAAGCTAATTGGCAGTTCCAAATTGACCCTAGGTGTGAGTGGGAGTGTGAATGTTTGTGTGTGTTGGCCCTGCAGTGGACTGGTCAGCTGTTCAGGGTGTCCCCTTCTTTGCCCAGAGTCAGCTAAAATAGGTTCAAATAGCCTCCCCATGACCCTTGTAAGATAAAGCAGTTTGACAACTGAATGAATTAATGAATAAATCAATTAATTAATGAAGCTACTTTACCAAAAGGTGGATTGTTTCCAAACCATTTTATAATCTTTATAAGGGTGACAATAATAGTGGAGGGTGTTGTTTATAATAAAAGACTGTTACAAACCTGGTGTTACGTTAGAAGGCTTGTGTCATGTTCAGAAACTGTTTCCAGTACAATAAGCAACAGGTATTCTTATTATACTGCTACCATGAAAAAAAATCCTTCAGACATACTCTGCATTTTCTATGGTAAAGTATGTAGCCAAACCATCTTATTTTGAAAATCTGCTAACATAGCTAGTATGAACCCAAGCAAACTTGTTATTTATATATGCTTTATGTTGTTACTACCTTTTCTCATTATAATAACACCCACAATTAACAAAATTAGCAGCAAGGTAACGACAAATTACAAATGTAATAAGTAATTTGTCACTTGCAGCACAGACTCTAGGGTTCCTGCCTAAATAATACATGATTAAAGTAGTCTTATACTAGGTTGCAATATTTTCACAATCACGGAAGTTTTTGTTTGGGTCTCTTGGGTGCATTAAACAGTGTTGCAACATAAGGATTCAATAAAGGAAAAAGGGTATTTTACAAGACTGCGATGACAGAATCAATAGAAACGATGTATGAGGCCATTTATTATTGCTGCTGCTGTTTTAATGGAGGGTTCAGGCGAGAAGTTTCGAGCTTTTATTGTCAGCACATTTCTTTGTGAAGTAAATCCGTCCTGTTTCACTGAAGTCAGATAGCGCCTTTGAAACATTCTGACAAGGCTGGTCAGTTTCACTGACAAAATGATCAATCATTTCCCTGAAGTAATCCATTATTTACATAAAAAGGACTACTGTGAAAAAAGTTATGATTAAAAATGTTTTGAAAAAGAATAGCAATTAATGTTGCAATTGTTTTAGAAATTGCTATTGAAATGGGAGGCAGTATTAAAGCTTTTTCATAATGCTTTATTAAACTTAAATCCAATGAGATTGTGTCAGCTATAACATTCCATCTCAGTGAAGCAGGAGTGCCCCTTGTCTGTCAGTCCCAGTGAAGGAGGTGTGGCCTCTCTTTCTGCCAAGCATGGTGAAGGAGGCAAGACTGCAGCACCTGTCATCAGAGGAAGAGAGGTATGGGCACTGTGTCAATCAATTCCTGCAAACCAGGCATGAATACTGCTCTTAAAGTACAGTACAGTCAGAAAAGGGATGTTCTTTTCCATTTCACAAGTTGTTTTGTAGGATTTCACTCTAATGAAATATAAATAGATAAAAATATTATTTTAAATAAAAGCCATGCCGCTCAATTTACCCCAAACTGTGTTGCATTATCTTTATGACAATTGTTTTCTGATGTACACCTACCTTTTGAGGTGCATTCTAAAGGATATTTTCCTTTGGTCGTATATTGTGAGGTAAATTCACTTTATGAAGTACATTTGGGTTTCATTCACCTTCTATGCCAGTATCTGAGGTACATGCATATTTTAAGATACATTGTAAGGTAAATTCTGAGGTACATTATAAGGTTCATTGATTTTCTGAGAATCATTAATATTTTAGGTACATGAAGGTAAATTCATATTCTAAAGTACATTTCGAGGTGAATTCATATTCTGCAGTAAATTATAGGGTAAATCCATATTCTAAGGATCATTCATATATTTAGGAACATTGTGGGTAAATTCATATTTTAAGGTACATTGTGAGGTAAATCCATATTGTGAGGTATATTGTGAGGTAAATTCATATTCTGAGGCACACTGTGAAGTAAATCCTCATTTTGAGGATCATTCATGTTTTAGGTAAATTGTGAAGTCATATTCTGAGGTACACAGTGACTTACTGACTTATCCTCTTTGCTCCTCATGGAGCATAACGTGAGGCACAGATCTCTCTACCCTGGCCTCCTCGGTTACTATCCAACTCGAACACCCCATCTCATTCCTCTCTTTCTCCACCATCGCCCTCCATGTGTCCCTAGGTCTACCTTTCCTTCATTTGCCCTCAGGAGTCCAGGTGAGTGCCACTTTTTTGACTTCATCACTTCCCTTCCTCAGCACATGCCCAATGTAACGCCATGATCTTATCCTTGTGCTTTCTTCCATTGACTCAGTCTGTGTTCTTTCCCTCAGTTCTTGGTTGCTGATCCTGTTGGGTCAGAATATTTGGAGTATCCTTCTCAGGCATCTGTTCTGCCTTGCATTTTTTGACGTCAGCCACTGTCATCCTCCAGCACGCTGATCCATTGAAATTACTGTTGTATATCTTTATCTTGGTTTTAACGCTATAGATACTGGATTTCCATACTTGATTCAATGATAAAAATGCGTTCCCGGCATTCTGCAGTATTGACTTTATATCCTCACTGGCACCACCGTCTTTAGTTACTATTGTTCCCAAATATGTGAATTTGATTGGTTTGTCTGTTTTGACATTTATTCTCATGGGTTTTGTGTTTCTGATGTTAATCCTTAGTCCTGCTTTTCTGCCCACTCTTTTACTGCTGTTGTTTTATTCTGAATGTTGCTGAACTTGCTGGATAAAAGTGCAATGTTGTCAGCAAAGTCAAGAGCTTCCAACTTAATAGTGAATTTCCATCTAATCCCTGTGTTCTTCCCCTGCACACTGTTGTTCGTCACCCAATCCAAGACAAGGAGAAACAGGAATCCAGACATTTCACCACCTTGTTTCACCCCGCTCTCTATCCTCACCCAGTCTGACTGCAGTCCATTGTTCATCACACAAATTCCATTGCTCTCATATAATCTTCTTATTATTTTTACTATCTTGGATGGTATACCATATAATTCCATAATTTTCCACAGTGTTACCCGATGTATACTGTGAAACGCCTTTTAAATATAGTGGTGCTTGTCATTCCACACTCTGTTCAAGGATGTTTCGTAGAATGAAGATTTGATATGATGTTCCTCTCCCTAGCCTCAATCCCGCTTGTTCTTTCCTTAGCTCTTTATCTATTTCTTTCCGTATCCTTTTCAATCATGATATTACCAAGAATTTTGCTTGGTACAGACAGCAGCATTATACCTCTCCAGTTGGCACACCTCGACAAGCCGCCCTTCTTTGGGACTGTTGTTAGTATCCCTCTTGACCATTCCCTAGGGGTCACTTCTTCTGTCTAGATCTTGTCAAACAGCCTTTTAACTACTTGATTGATGTTCCTATATCTGCTTTCAACATCTCTCCTATAATGTTGTCGATTCTTGAAGCTTGATCTACACTTTCTTCAGTGTGGATCTTATTTCATCTTCAGAGATTACCTCACTCCCTATCTTTTCATTCACTTTCCCTTTTTCAGTTCTGACTGGTCTGTTTGGTGGTTTCCTATTTAATAGGAATTCATCCATTCCCTTACTTCTTTTCGTTTCTTTCCTAGTGTGTTTTCTGCAGTTTCATTAAAAAACGTCTTAAATTCGTCCCATATAGGGTCAACATTCGGGTTTTCCAATCCCTCCAAGACCACAAATCTATTCCTCAGCTCTATTCTGAATCTCTCTTTACAATCAGGATCTCTAAGCTTTCTCACATCATATCTCTGCTGTTCAGCTTTGTTCTTCCTATTAGCTCTTTTCATCTTCAGTTGCACTTTGCTGATCACCATCTCGTGGTCAGTTCCAATATCTTTGTATCCAAGATGGATCTCCTGTATTTTCCATTATCTAAGATGTAGTTTGGTTATTCGTATTGAAGTCTGGAGTTGTTGAAATAACTTTTGTGGGCCAAAATCATACTCTGAAATACAATGTAAGGTAAATCAATATTCTGAGGTACATTGTAAGGTAAATCAATATTCTGAGCTATATTGTGAGGTAAATTTATATTCGGAGATACATTTTGAAGTAAATGCATTCATTCAAATGCTATGTTAATAAATAACAAAAACATTTCCATTCTGTAATGAAACAAACAGACTGCATGCTCATACATATACAAATGGCTTATGTTCATCAGTCCTCACTAAATATGTGAAGTATACCCACAATCTGATGTACATTCATATTCTGAGGCACATTGTGAGGTATGTTCACATTCTGCGATAAAAATAAATTCTGTACTCCAAAGAAACAATTAAAAAAATCACACAAACTATTTGAAAGCAATTAATTTATTCAGTTTAATTCATAATTTAAAGTATTAACACTGAGCCAGAATTAAATATTCTGTTTCTGGTTGATTCATTTTTAAATTCATCCAACATTTTATCCAAACACTGTACACAGATTAATCACAAAATATGTACTCATTCTCACTCATTTGAGGACTTCTTAATCCTGCTAGGGTCACAGGGAGGCTGGAGCCAACTCAGCTGAGTCTGGGCAAATGACCGGCTACACCCTGAGCAGCTATCCAGTTCATTGCAGGGCCAACACACACAACCATTCACACTCACACCTAGGGGCAGTTTGGAAAAGTCCTATCTTTGGACTGTGGGGAAACTAGAGCACCTGGAGGAAACCCATATAAATACAGGGAGAACAGGCAAACTCCACACAGAACTGCCCTTGCTGAGCCCAAGACTTGAACTGAGCTCCTTCTTGCTGTAAAGTGAACAGCACCGTGCAATCCCAATAAAATATGTAGGTTATGGCAAAATATTCTAGGTTATTTTGTAAGGGTCTACATACCAACCAGAATAATTTGGTATGATTACTCACAGTTAACAAGGTTTAAAAATGGTATTATGAAAAATAGCTGAGAAGAAATACAGTACATAAAAAGTCAACAAGAGACATATTCTGTACCTAATCATTACATAATGTGAAAGGTTTGATAAATAATTACAATTTTGACTATATGAAATAGGAGTTAATGGTCATGTTGAGATATTGAAAAAAAGGCCTATGTCATCAGACACTGGCATATGGAATACCATGCAGAGTGGTTGCTGCTTTCTTTATAACTGGCAATCTAGATTCCCTAAAGGCAATAGGATGGGTGGGGTTGATGAAGGAGGAGAGGGAAGTAATGAGACGTCTGCCCAGTTTTGGAGCAAAAGTTTAGAAGACAAACAAACAAACATTCATACACCCTGGGATGATTTACATTCACTGCATCAGTAAAATGCATAAGCAACAATACATATATGCCTATTTTACTGTTTAAATGTGTGTATCATTCAAGTATAGTCTAATGGTACAATGGGTATATAATATGAAAGTTACAATACTATATAACTATAACACAATAAAATCACGATTCGGCATTTTCATGTGTTAGGAGTTTTTCTTGGGGTTTGGTCATAGCATAACATTCACTACTAGGGTTGCGGCCAACACTGGGCAAAGGCAGTGGACACCCTGAACGGTTCACAAGACAATTGCAAGGTCAACACACACAGCCATTCACACTTACACCTAGGGGCAATTTGGAACAGCCAGTGGCCTGATTTTGGGAATATGAAATGAAACCAGAGTACCGGGAGGAAACCCACGAAAGCACGGGAAGAACATGCAAACTCCCCACAAAAACGTTCAAGACCAGAACTTGAGCCCAGGAACTTTGTGCTAATTGCCATGTCACAATGCCAAAACAACATAACATAAAAATAAAATAATAAATTAATTAAAAAAATACATCACAGACAACACAAAAAAGTACAATCCCGATATTATACCATAGGTGGAAATTGTAGGAGCTGTTATTTATAACAACAGTGTTATATTTCAGTGGAGGTAGAATTTCAAGGAGCAATAATTAGTGAATTAATTAATAGGAAATAATATTTAATATACATTTAGAGGCTATAACGCGGGGCAGTAGTGGCCCGGTGGTAGGGTGCTGGATTACTGATCACAAAGTCGGGGGTTCAAGCCCCACTATCAACGGGTTGTCACTGCTGTCCCCCCAGTGCAGTTAACTGGGTTATCAAATGCCGGTCATATCTCTCACTGTCAGTGGTGAGAGGCATGTAAAAGAACCATTGCTCATTTTCGTCAAGATTAGGCTGCATAGCCGTCAGCGTTTTTCTGCCCTGCGATGGCCGGGCAAGCTGTCCAGGGTGTACTCTGCCCCTCCCAGAGTCGGCTGAGATGGGCGCCAGCCTCCCCACGACCCTAATTAGGATTAAGCGATTCAGAAAATGAATGAATGAATGATGCATAATCTATACAAATATAATGCATAATCTATACAAATAAGTGACATGATGTTTTAAAACCATTGCTTCTTAGCTAAAGGGATGAGGTTGGGCAGGTTAACAAGCATGAACTCCCTCTGTGCTCTGAAATTTTGTTGGGGTCATCTCCTGATTTAATACATTAATATTTTTAAAAGCAGTAAACATCCAAAAACTGTCCATTGACTTAAAATAAACAAACAAACAAACAAATTAATAAATAAATTCATTCATCCATTCATTCATTTTCTTAACCGCTTAATCCTAATTAGGGTCGCGGGAAGGCTGGCGCCCATCTCAGCCAACTCTGTTCGAGGGCAGGGTACACCCTGGACAGCTCGCCAGGCCATCGCAGGGCCAACACTCACACAACCACTCACACTGACTCTCACTCCTAGGGGCGATTTGGAACAGCCAGTTAGCCTATTGTGCATGTTTTTGGACTTTGGGAGGAAACCGGAGTACCCGGAGGAAACCCACACAAGCACGGGGAGAACATGCAAACTCCACACAAAAACACCCGAGCTGGGAATAGAACCCAGGCCTTCTTGCTGTGAGGCGGACGTGCTAACCACTACGCCACCGTGCCGCCCAGAATAAATAAAAAAATAACAAAATAAGAGGTGAAAAGTAACAAAGTGCATTTTTTTAATGTGCCTACAGCTTCATTCTCACATAGCCTGAATAACTTCAATGTATATTACAGTAGGTGATTTTTTTTGCCTTCCAGCACTTCTTATGGAATACATGAGAGCTGGGTTGCAACCTTGAGAACAGGAATGGTGTGGCTTTCATTCACAGTGAGTATGGTTGTGTTGAAATTTATCTTGGGTCAAGTGCCAGATCAATTCAACCACTGCAACCATGAAGGCATAAATGGGGCAAACATGGCCTACCAGATGTTATCGTAAATTTCCCTGGTTGTAAAAATATATATGCAACACAGACATGCATGTATGTATATAAAGAAATACTTTATATTTTTGGGAGAGACCTCTCAAAAACTCCTGCAGAATGGTCATGGAAGGGCCGCAGCAGTCCTAGCCACGGTTCCCACGTCACCTGACGATGTGAGACCTACACATAAGACATTTTAATCTATTTTTATTCACCTGTTCTCCTTGTTGGCAGCACAGTGGTTTGCATGTCTGCCTCACAGCAGGAAGCATCTGTATTTTCTTTCTCTGTGTGCAGTTTGCATTTTGTTTCTATGCTTGGGTCCATTTCCTTCCTCAGTCCAAAGACATGCACATTAGGCTAACTAACTGTTCCAAATCACCCCTAGGTGTAAGTGTGAGTGTGAATGGTTGCCTGTGTGCTGGCCCTGCGATGATCTGGCAAATTGTTTAGGGTGTACCGCACCTTTGCCCAGAGTCCGCTGAGATAGGCTCCAGCCTCCTCACAACCTTAGTAAGATTAAACGCTTCAGCAAATGAATGAAGGATGAATTCATGGTCTCTTCATGTCATAATGGTTGTATAACTTAAAATTCAATGTACAATTAAAATACATGCATCTTCAAATTTTCAGGATAACGTGGGCTATCAGAAGATATACTGCAATGATGTCATAAAACCGAAGGAAGAAATACAGAAATTGAGTTTTGCAGAACTTTCCTCAAATTAGACAGAGAACAATGATGCGAATAAGTACCCAGGTTATAAGGGTCTGAGTAACAGAAGTGCAAGGATCATATTTTTTTATTAGGATATTGTTCCTTCAAGACATGACAATTTTTTACATGTGCCAAATTTGCCCATGGGCAAAAACACACACTCTAGTGCTTAGCTTAGTTATTGGCTATCTGCAGAATGCAGCTGGAATTAATTCATCACAGAAATGAAAACAGTGCATACTTAATTCTTTCGAAATGTGAGGGACGTGAGGGACCACAAAAACTACTAAGAAAACTAAGATACTTGTGGATAAATCCTTTCAGATACAAAGGAGGGATGAGATGGTCGCTGACGGAGTTCAGCCGGCACAGCTCGGAGGGGTAGGTTTGTTGAGTCAAACGATAGTGGGAGTAGCAGTTCAGCACATAGCTCCAATGAGGCTCAACGCTGGTTGGGGTTTGACTGAGGTAGATATAGGGTGACTGATTAGTGTGGGAAACAAGGTGCAGATGCATGTCATCAGAACTCAGGAGAATGGGAACAAATAGTGTGGGAGTCGGAGAGCGAGTCCGGTGTGGGCGTGACAGTACCTCCCCTCCAGGTGCCACTTCGGGGCTCAGGTGCTGTCGACGCCATGGCCGACCCCGAGTTCGGGGCGCTGGTCGACTGGGGTGTTGGTGATTGAAGTCCTCCAGCAGGCCGGGGTGCAGAACATTATTACGAGGGCCCCATGAACGTTCCTCCAGACCATATCCTTCCCAGTCGATTAGATACTTCAGCTTCCCATGGTGCTGATGGGAGTCCAGGATGCCCCGGATGGTGAAGATGGGACCTTCCTCTGTGGCCAGAGGTGGAGGGGGCTTGGCCGCCTCACTCGACCCTGCGAACAGGGAAACCAGGGGTGAATGGTATGGGTTAAACAAAATGACATGAAACACTGGGTGAATTTTGTATGTGGGAGGGAGTCCCAAATGTAAAATGACAGGATTGATTTGTGCAGTGATAGGGAAGGGACCAACAAAGCGGGGACATAACTTTTTGCAGGATTCCCAGAGTCAGAGGTTCTGGGTTGACAGACACATCTTATCCCCCACCTTGTACTGAGGTGGCTCGGAGCGTCATATGTCCACCATTGTTCTCCCTCTGCGGATGGCATGTAGGAGATGTTGATGAGCTTCATTCCAGACCCGTTCACTCTCCTGGAACCAGTGATCTACTGCTGGAATGTCAGTTGTCTCTCCATTCCATGGGAACAGGGGCGGCTGGTGACTGAGCATGCTCTGGAAGGGGGTGAGCCCTGTGGACAATTGTCGCAGGGAGTTCTGGGCATACTCGGCCCAGGTCAGGGACTGGGCCCAGGAGGTCTGGTGGCGGTGACAGAAGGTTCTGAGGAAGCGTCCAATCTCCTGAATTTTTCGCTCAGTCTGCCCATTGATTTGGGGATGATAACCCGACGATAGGCTGATGGTCACACCTAGGAGTTTAAAGAAAGCCTTCCATAAGTGGGAGATGAATTGAGGGCCCCTCTCCGGGATGACGTCTTCCGGTAAGACAAAATTGTGGAAGACATGCTTGATCAGGGCCCGGGCAGTCTCTGAAGCTGTGGGAAGGGACTGGAGAGGGCTAAGTGTACAGGCTTTGGAGAAACGGTCAACAGCAACAAGGATACAGGTGTTACCTTGTGAGGAAGGGGGGTTGGTCATAAAGTCCACCCCAGGTGTGACCAGGGCTGCTGAGGGATGGGCAATGGGAGGAGTTTTGGTCATAGCACACTCCTGGCATTCGGCCATGAATCCTATTCCAGGCCACCAGTACTGCTCCTGAAGGAGTTAGAGGGTCGCGTTGCACCCTGGGTGCCCAGTGCCTGGGATGGAGTGCACTGCCTGCACCAGGGGGAGTCTTCAGTCCTGGGAACATATTGGCGACCCAATGGCATGTCAGGCAAGGCTGGGTCTGATCCCAAGGTGACCCGAATCTGCTCCTCCAGGTATCATTGGATGGCATGGACAAAGACCTGGAGCGGAAGTATGGGCTCGGGTTGATCTGTGGCTTCATCTAGCTCATGGATGCGGGAGAGGGTGTCTGCTTTGACGTTCTTAGATCCGGGGCAGTATTTGATGGTAAAATCAAACCTATCGAAGAACAGGGCCTGCTTGGCGCGGGTTTAGTCATTTGGCTTCCCTCAGATAACACAGGTCCTTGTGGTCAGTGATCACTTGAAAGGGAAAATGGGCTCCTTCCAGCCAATGCCGCCACTCCTCGAGTGCTAATTTAATGGCCAAGAGCTCACGATTTCCCATGTCATGGTTCTGCTGACCTTCTTAGAGTAGAAGGCACAGGGTAGGATTCGCTGGCTCTTTCCGGGTTGTTGCTGGGGCAATACTGCCCCTACCCCACAGGTGGAGGCGTCCACCTCCATGATGAAGGGCCTGGCAGGGTCTGGGTGCTGCAACAGTGGGGCCGAGAGAAACGCCTCCTTGAGGCTTAGAAATGCACGCTGTGCTGGTTTGGTCCAGAGCAGGGTCTTGGGTTTGCCATGGAGGAGGCTGGTCAAGGGGGCAGTCAAATTACTGAAGTTCTGGATGAATCGTCGATAGAAACTGGCAAAACTGCAAATAAGCATATGAATTTAAGTGGCAGTCCAAAGTAAAGTAGATTTGGGTCATTTTGGTCCAGGGTCCACCTATTGGGTACCGCCAGCATGACACAATTTACAAAGATCTTGTGGGGAGCTCCAGTTTTAGGCAGGGATGAAAGATATATTACATTATACGGTCTCTGGAGTTACACAGAATGGTGTGTATAAAGCAAAGAAAAAAATACTTCAGTAATCCAGTGTGTGTACACCAATTGCAGCAAATACACCTTCACTAAAACATTCACACTTCACCCAATACAATTTACACTGTATACATAAAAAATGGTTACAAAATTACCCCCCCCCCATCCCCGCAAAAAAAATAAAAATAATAATAATAATAATAAAAAAAATAATAATAATAAAAAATAAATAAGTAATAAAAAATAAATAAATAAAAACAAATAAATAAATAAATAAAAAAACAGGCTGGTAATTCAGATGTCTCTCTCCACCTTACAATTGTTTGCAAATGTATGTATAAAAAACATGAAGCCTTCTGACTGTAAACACACAAACACACACACACACACACACACACACGCACACGCACACACACACACACACACACACATTGTACTTTGTTAAAATTATTGAATGAAAATAGAAAACAACAACTCTTGCACTGGTAGGTTCCTGAATACTGAGTCTGAAACTGTCACCAACTGATAGTAAGATTATATCTGTTTTTTATACGGTGCTGTGGAAAAGAAAGGCAATGCAGTATTTTAGAGTTATACTTATAATTTTACCAATATAACACTGACAAAGCAAAAACAAAGGCAAAATAAATCTCTCTTTAGATTTATATATA
>JBCNYH010000009.1:3410751-3423399 GCA_039654325.1 Tandanus tandanus
AGAAGTTTTGTCATCCAGGAGGAGCTCGGAGTAGAACCACTGCTCCTTCGCGTTGAGAGGAGCCAGTTGAGGTGGCTCAGTCATCTAATTAGAATGCCTCCCTCCCTCGCCTCCTTGGCGTCCCCCCGGAAGAGCTGGAGGAAGTGGCTGGGGAGAGAGATGTCTGAATCTCACTGCTTAGGCTGCTGCCCCCGCGACCCGACCCCGGAACAAGCGGATGAAGATGAAGATGAAGATAGATACAACACGTTTTCACATTCACAGAGTAATCTATCTAATGAAGATAAGAAGTAAGTATGGGCGTTTTTTTTTTGTTTGTTTGTTTGGGGGTTTTTTTTGCTACAATCTAACATTTGTAGGCCTGGATCTTTTAAAAGACTTTGAGGAGAAGGCGGCTAAGCTGCTGTATGAAACATTTAGTAACGGAGTATAAGTAGCCTATCATGAAAACTATTAAGTTTGAATTTGTCAGTCACTTTATAATTTTAATTAAGCTAGAGTTTATAAAATAATCATTGGCATTATAAATTTATATACAACCCTTTATATACAACCATAAAATTGGGATGAACAAGTTGGGAAATTTCACAGCCACCCTCTGACTCGCAGCACGGGTTCGCGCCTGTGTGTGAATTGGGTCAGTCCACCATAATTTTTATCGGCTGATGATGCTGCGTGCTGTTCACACCACGTGTAATATTAATCGGTAGCCATGAAAAAGATTCCAAATAACTGAAAAGTACTGGGGATGAGTGTCATTAAACACTGGAAGAGAGATCTATTAAATGAATGTGACTAGATCAGACAGTTTGCACCAGGAGGTTGCAGTAGTAAAATTGTTAACCTTCAGAACAGGTTTTAATGCCAATTTTCCTGTTGTGCTTGAGCATGTGGCTTACAGAATGACAACCTCTTCTAAAACACAGATTTAAAAAATATAAAATTAGCTGTAAACTTTTTTAAGGTGATTTTATAGTTAGATTATTTTATGTTACAATAAGGTGTATTTATAATGGAGAAATGATATAAACAAATGGTTGGAGATATGTATAGTTTTATTTTTATTACTTTATTTATTTGTTTATTTTACATTGCGGAATATGGAATCCAAAAGACCTGGTTCATGGGAGGTTCAGGAAACGTCAGCATGGTTGGAAGATATTGGAATGGGGGAACTTCAAGAAAAGTTAAAATGTAGCTTCTTAATCTAATAATACATTACAAAATGTTTGTTTGTCACTATTGTGGAGTCACAAAACCTTGTGTCAAGAAATTTCTACTGCATTTAACACTTTACCATGAACACCAGGCAGGCTTCTCTGTTTCATATCATTTATGTAGGCAACTATATATCAAAGTTGAGAGTCTTAGAAGACATTATTACAGGAAACAGGCTCATGATATCGGAAGTGAACCAACACCATGAAGAGAAATGGATGAGGGTGAGGTCAATAATAGTGACATGGATGAAAGTCCAGCTGATGATGAACAAGGCATGTCACTGGAATTGATATTGACCACACTGAAGAACCATATAGCTTTGTTAGTGTTGAAGGTGCAGGAGAAGAATTTACTGCCAAAACTGTCCAGGAAACCTTGTTCAGGATATTAAGTCTATAGCTGAAGATATCCAAGCTTCTTTCACAAGCATGTGTAATGCACACATGAGTAGACAACAGCAAAATTTTGAGGAAAGCTCGGATCTCTTCCATCTGTTGAACTAACCAGATCTTGAGTAAAATTTTTGAAACTTGTTCATCTACATACGGACTAGAAAAATACTGTCAAGAACATTTAAATGCAAAATTTCCAACATCATGTCAGCTACCAGTTCCCATAAATGTCAAACCTGTTTCATTTCAGTATGTGTCTGTTCTGGCAACATTGTAGCAAATCTTGAGCAAAGGTGAAATTTGGAGTTTGATTTTAGGTGAAAATCCTGCATGTAATGATGACTATGTGGATTATACCAGTGGCAATTTACGTCACATCCAATATTTTCAAGACATTGTGTTTGTTTGCGACTGCATCCTTACATAGATGAATTTGAAGTTGTAAATCCACTGGGTTAAAAAAAAAATCCAAACCCAAGATCTGTGCAGTATATTTCAAACTTGGAAATCTTGGACCAAAACTCACAACAAAGCTGAAACACATATATTTAATCACTCTGTGTAGAAATGCTTTTTTGCAAAGTGGATGTTATCATGATATGTTGAAACCTCTTCTTGATGACCTCAATATCCTAGCAACAGAAGGAGTTCAGGTGCAGATTAATGGTGCAGCTGCATAGATTTTTGGGGCTGTAGCAACAGTATCTGCAGACAGCCTAGGGGCACATCAGCTTGGTGGTTTTACTAGATCTTTCAGCTGTGGCAGAATATGTCGTTGTTGTATGTTGTTACATGGATTCAAATCTGTGCAAAGAAAAAATCAACATATGCAAAATCAACATATGGTGTTGTATCTAAATGTCCACTTGAAGAACTGGATTATTTCTCAACAGTTGACAACTTAGCACCTGATCTGATGCATGATTTCCTGGAAGGTGTAGTGCCAGCTTTGCTTCGATTGATTTTGAAAAATTATCATACAAACAACATAGTTTCTCTGAAACAGTTCAACAGTTGCCTGTTAAAATTCACATTTGGAGCGAATGACACGAAAGCAAAACCTGTGGAAATTCCTCAAAAATGCATTAGAGACAATGCTCCTCTTCCAGGGAAGGCTATTGAGAAATAGTGCTTGTTTAGATTATTTAAATTTTTCATTTAAAAAAATGTTCCATCCAGAAATCTTAATTGGAGATGATATTTACAGTGTCGACAGATTGCAGATATACTTTTTGCACTAGCAGATTGCAGATATACTTTTTTTCAGCAACTTGAAATCAAAATCGATTGTATGCGATTTGAGGGCAAGCATCAATATTTTAAAAGGGTTGCCCATCAACTCTGCAACTTCAAGAATGCTGCTTACTCCCTATCCAGGCGACATCAACAACGACTATGTTGGGAATTAACATCATATGATTACTTGGAACTGAACCCTAAGGCTAAAAATTGTGACTCCTTGGAATTATCCATATTGACTGCCTTGATAAAGCATAGCATATATTGCAGCATGCAGATTTGACAAAAGCACATATAGAAGCAGATGAGAAAGTTCAGACTTGCGCATTCTTATCTGTAATAGTAACAAGTATGCAGTCAGAGATTGCTTCATAGTAGAACTTGTCCATACTGAAGAAATACCAATTGTTCTGAAAATTTCAAGGATAATCAATTTTCGGTCCAAGTGTCTACTGTATGGCCAGATTTATCAGGCATATTCTTTTGATGAAACCAAACATGCATTTGTAGTGAAAGAGAAAGACATCTGGACACCAGTCAATCCTGGAACTGAAATTGATTACCATACCCTTGACATTAATTCTGTTGATGGCACTGAACATATTATTTTACACCCTGTGCCATACAAGCCATAAATTTATCAATGCATTGAAAGCGACTCAAGATTTCCTTTCCCAAGAGCTTGCACACATATTTAAAGAATATCAACATAATAGTATGTGATCAAAAACATTTTCAATTGATTTACCTAGACTATTAGAAGTTTTAAAGTTTATAAGAGTATTTAACAAACATTTCATTGGAGTAACTTAGTACAAGAGTATCTACATATATGTACATGCACATTAAAAATCTCTAGATTTGAAACATTTAGGTAACCAGATTTATAAATTTTATCATCATGTTATGTAGATGAGGAGATTGATGGAGAAACCCTTCTAAATTTGACAGAGCGGATGGTAGAGTGTCTTGGTCTTACTATGAAAAAGCAGTGTAAGCTGCTTTCTGCTCTTGAGGCATTAAGACGCCAGCAAGCTACACCATCACAGACCCCCACAGATTCCACCAGTGAACAAGAACCCGTGTCAGAAACACCTGAAAATTATACATCCAGCCAGCAAGGTGCAGGGAGCACCACATATAGTACACAGTATGGTACATGGCCACAGATTTATCGACTCCCTGAGTTTCCACCAGCTGTAGAAGCCAGTCTGGCCTGAAAGTATCCCTCCTTAAAAAGGCGAGAGATATCAAACAGCAAAACTGCACTGATCAACTGTCTGTTTGATCACATGACAACATATACCTGGTATGTACATGTATATAATTTTGAGTTGTTCAGTGTAATTATTTTTAAGGTCCAGTGTAATTATTCATAAGCCTTTCAGAAATTTCACAGTGTTCATTGATATGAGGAAAATTTGCAAAGTTAGCCGTATTTTTTGCCAAGAACTTTTGACCATGTCAGATTCATTGCTGGTTGACAGTGGTATTTCTGACAGTTACACCTGATAGTTTAAAAATGTTGTTTCAATCAATTTGCAGTGGATGTAATATTGTACTGTGAATATTAAGTGTATGAAGTCATCTGTGTATATGCAGGGATCATATGATATGTGTTCACAAACATGTTAAGTAACCTAAAATTTTACTCAGTGCTGATATTCAAATTTGTTTTAGGTATCCTCAGTCAGAATACTGCAATGACATGCTGTCATGTTTGGTGGCAAAATTTCCCTTTTTAAGGGATTCCAGCTCCTAAGTAAGTTGTAGATTTTTTTCAAAACATCAGATTTATGATCATAGAGACTAATGTTACTTGGGTATAGCAGATTTATTGTTGTAAATATTACAATGCTAATGTCATATCAGAATATAAGTTTTGTGAATCTCTAAACTAATGTTCATGTTTAATATTTTATACATGGAAATCTATGAAAGCATACGTTCAAGTCAGGTTGAAACTTTTGTAAATTGTTGCTTCTCTTCTGTTTATTGTTCCAATGCTTGAAGAGTAGTCTTACTACCAAATTTAAGCACGAGCGGGTGCCTTTGATATCTGAAAAGGCAGTGGTGGAAATGGAGAATAATTTTGGATCACCAGGTGGAGGCCAAAACAAATCAAAACACCAGCGAGAAGAAGAAATCGATGGTGCTCACCACAAGGTACCAAGACAGAAGAGGCACTCCATAAGTTTCACAAGAAAGAATAAGAATAAGATCTTTTCTAAAAGCCAAATTAGTGGAGGCGTGAATGGTAGAAAGAATGTATATCTTTTAGAGAAGCACCTATATTGAATATGGTGACCTAGACAGGTACTTTTATTTATAATAGATTATTTATTCAAGATTCACATAGCTAATTCATGCTTCTTTAAAAGTACAATAAATCATTAAAAAAAAATTTTTCTTCAGATTTCTATGGATGCTTGAAACTGCTTATACTACATGTTCAGAAGTCATAAAAACAAACTTTTGTGTATATAGCTATAATGAAATTTTACATGTTTGTATTCATGATTGTGTTGTTCTTGCAGACAGTGGACATTCAAGACCATGGTATGGACTCTCACAGTCTGGCCCAAAATGAGGCTTTCCTGGCTAAAAAGCTAAAAAGCTAAAAAGGCCCTACCAAAACATAAACAGATGAAATCTACCACGGGCCGAACAGTGCGAGTCAGAGAAAGCCAGATGGAGGGTTTGAAAACTGTGGAGATACTGGAGATCCATATCTCCATATCCATATCTCATGATCCCTCAGCTGGTGATAAAACAGATGCATATAAATACCTATATTATTTATCAACTTTGAACACTTTAATAGCTTAAATATTCAATCAGTTGTATCAAATTCATGATGTAGTTTTCAGTTTTATTTTTCATTATTCAGGCTTGCAAATATTTTGTTTCGAGTACTACTCAATATTTACGAGTACTACTCAATATAAATTGAAACTCAATTTCAATAGTGTGCACATGCTAATTGTTTTAAAAATTATTTTTAGTTACTGCATGAGATGACCTTGCATTTTGCCAAAGACCTTGATGCAGCAGTCTTGCGGGCAATGCAACAGCCAGCAGAAGCCATCATACAGAAGGCATTGAAGGCCAAACATGCACTTGCAAAGCAATTAAAGTCAACAATTGAGTCTATCATAGAGGCGGTAGAACAGTCTGGTAGGTTGACCTGCAGAATCATAGTTCAACATGAAAACCATTTAGATCTTACTAATTCAGTTTGTTTCACAATCACAAAATATACAAATTTTGAGAAATTAATATTTCAAAAATTGTTATGCAGTTTGAATTTAAAACTACTCATGTAGAAATAAATGTCCAAAATAGCAACAAACATTTTTGTTATGAGCCCTTAATTGATGAAAAATGTTATGCAAGTTTTGTCTATCTCCTTCTGGTGGTAGAAACTGTAACTGTGGTAATTTAGTAAAACGTCCAACTTTATCTGTAATTACATCCATTGTCACTGCATTTTTATACAGGCTTTACAACTATACAAAGGTAAATTGTAAATATTTGCCACTAAACATGAAAAAACACTGAGGGTGTGATGTTATTTTTCAGCACTGAAGAAAAATGCAGCCTTACTACTTTTGCAAGACTTACTTGGAGAAAAAGAAGAACAGCTGTTTCTTTACCACAAGGTAAAAAGTTTACAGCATGATATATTCTTAAGATAGATTTAAATGCCAGTGTATCTCTGCAAATTAAAACAATCATAAACATTTATTGCTGTACAGGTTTATTTGTGTGAGTGCAGTGTAAGAACAAATTTCTTAAAAAAATAAATAAATAAACCTTGTGTTGTAGTTTTAATGCATGCTCTTATGTATTATGATACTTAGAAGCAGTGGTATTCAAAAAGATAACACAATAAATACTCTGAAACTGAAATATGCTGGTATTATAAATATGTTTCTGGGTTTTTTTCATTGTAAGAAGAGAGTCCTATGTATCCTGTTCTTAAAATAAAAGGGAAGAGAGAGTTCTCCATGGATCTGAGCTAGTTGTTGTGGCAGATGGGTGTAAAATCACATCTGATGATGGCTCCACTGATGTTACCTTGGGTGTTGCACTGGTTTTTGCAGTGTATTGGATATACATTTTTAAATACCCAAAAAGACCCTATGAGAGGGTGCTTCCCAAGAACCCTTAATGGTTCTCCAGAGAACCCTATGACAGGGTGCTTCCCAAGAACCCTAAATGGTTCTTTAGAGAACCCTATGATAGGGTGCTTCCCAAGAACCCTGTATGGTTCTCCAGAGAACCCTATGATAGGGTGCTTCACACGAACCCTGTTAAAGAGCTCTCCGAAGCTCCAAATAGGGTGTGGTATTTGTGGCAAGATGAAGAACCCTTTTTGGTGTTTCGAGGCACCTTTTATTCTTAGAATGTATACTGTAATAGCAAATGATTGGTTTTACATTTTGTGCAACTAGTAAACAGGGAACTTAAAGTACCTTTAATATGGTTGTTTTGTGTTGTGTATAATAACTTCTGTATAGTAGCACTGCTTTTTTTTCCCTTATGATCATAAATCTCCACTGAGATAATTTTTGGTTTATTATCTGAAGCAATAACATGCACTAAAATGAGAATGTTTAAAACTTATTAAGAGCAGATATGAATCATATCCACGGGGATGTACAATAAACAGGCACATCAGTGCATCTTCTCAGAGCCACACTTCTCTGCTTCTACGGTGTACACACACATAGAAGAGTAAACGCACTTGGTGGCTGTCACTAATTGGGGTCACCTCTTCTGAGAGGTGAGGGAACACTAAATGCACTCTCTCATTATTTTTTTTTCTCTTTGTCTCTTTCTTTTCACTCTACAAGGCTTTACTCTGGGATTTGAGATGATGGATATCCATGCCCTTTTTCTCTTTTGCTTAGAGCACTGAAGAGTCTTCATTCTTTGTTTTTTTTTTTTTTTTTTTGGTTTTATTTAGTTTTTTTTCTTGAAGGCCAGGGTTATTGCGCAGCCTTTCCTATCAATTCAGATTAAAAATGTTTTTTTTTCTCACCTAAAGCATTGAATTCCTCCCCCTACCCCACACACACCAAAAAAACCTCTCAAAAGGACATCCAGTGCTTGTTTTATGAAGGCTAACTGTGTTCACTCACCCTGTATCCACTGTTCAATGTTTTCTCTTAAAAGCTCACATATCACTGTCCTCATGTCCAGCAGGGGGATGATGATGTTTAGTATAGCTTAGCTTACCTGCTATCTCTGCGTGAAGTCTTCCTTTATCTCTGTGTACCTATAAATACTCAAGCATCAAACAAATGGCCATGTTGTCCTTTGTTGGTAATGGTCCTTTAATTGAAGCCGCAATTTGACCGCAAACAGGTCAAAATATTCTTTATTCAGTTTCCAACCTTACTCCCTGCTAGCATCTGTGACAGAGGGAAGCCCATGCTTCACTTCTCCATTCTACAGGATCCTGATTCCCAAACTGCAAGTGATATCTTGAGCTGCCTTGGCATCAACTCCTAAATTCAGAGTAACTTATCACTTATCTAGTATTGGCTTTAAAGACTTGTTCTGGCATACCTGGAACCAGAGGTTATATTATAGAAACCTTTTGTATAGCGCAAATGCATTCCATTAAACGTGTTTCTATCAAAAGAATGCTTAATTTATTCATATTTTTAGCATAGCTAGAAACCAAATACCTACAGTCCATCTCACGTCATCTAAATAATTTTTATTGGCTTAGCTCCAGTATTAGTTCTTGGATAGGCCCCAGATACTCCAGAATAAATTGCCTGCTGAAGATGATTGAATGAAGTTATCCGACCACTTTAGGGTTGCAGGGAGGCTGGAGCGCCACCTGTAGAACTATAGAGAAATGGTAATGTTTCACCACCTCATTTTCATTAATTTGCCGATCGGCTTTATCATACAAGGGTCACTGAGTGGTTGAAGCCCATCCCAGCTGACTGTGGGCAAAGGAAAGGTACACCCTCAACAGCTCACCAGTCCATCACAGGGCAACACACACACACACACACACACACACACACACACACACACACACACACATATCACTCACACCTAGGGGCAATTTGGAACAGCTATTTAGACTACTGTGAATGTCTTTAGACTGTGGAAGGAAACCAGAGTACCCAGCGGAAACCTAAGCCAGGAAGAACATGTAGACTCATGTAGTCTACAGAACATGTAGATTTTTTTTGTTAGATATTCAACCTTCCATTCATGTGTTGCTGGCTTCGATGTGAAGAGAAAGTATTAAAGTTTAGAGCTGTACACAAGTTTATGTTATGTAATGTCCCTCACTGTGTTGCTGTCATGTTTCGGTGTTCACAGGACTTGACTTTACTTCCACCTCTTGACTTTACTCACCAGTCCACTGTGAATTGATGGCTTGTGTATCCAAGCTAGACACTGGCTCTTCATCAGAAAGAGCTTTGGAACACATCAATCCTGCACACACCTGCGACACATCCCTGCTGCTGGAGGTTTTCCCGGTCACACCGGCAGTCTGGCTGGCGGCGGATCCTCGTTTAGAGACGATGTCTGACACAGGGAGGAATAATAATGAATGAGTTTATGGTAATGGCAGAATGATGAATGGAAAGTAGATTAGTATTGAGGTTTCCCTTGTCCTGAAACAGTCTTTCATGTGAACCAGCAAGGTCAGGAAACGGAACATTGGATGGTCATTCCATTTCACTCTGTTGCCAGATAATTGCATAATGGATTATTGATGAACTAATTAGCTGTGGAAGCACATTTTGGCGAACAGATCGGCTATAACAGATCTCATAAGCACTTTCGGAGGCCAACTTGGCATTGAAAAAGCAACGTGCCATAAAGAAAGGTGTATGCTTCCTGGATCATGTCCAGGATTTGTGTGCCTGGCTGGTACGTAAATTAATGCACTCAGTAAAATTGTCAAGAAAACTAGTATCCCAATCATGTTGCCAAGCTGAGTGTCCTCACTGAGTCGGTTGTAAAAATATTCCTTTATTTGGAAACACCTTTGTGTCACTTACATACAATAAAATTTATTTCCTGTTTAAGATGCTTTACATGCTTGATCACAACATGGTGGCCAGGTGCAGTGGCTAGGACTGTTGCCTCACAGTAAGGAGGTTCTCTGCATTCGTGTGTGACATTTACATATTTTCTCCAGGTACTTTGGTTTCATCCTACAGTCCAAAGACATGTACATTAGGTCAACTGGCTAAGCTTAATGGCACATTGTCGTGAATATGAGTGTGACTGGTTTTCTGTGCAGCCAAGCAACAGACTTTTGACCTGTTCAGGGTATAACTCCATCTCTTGCTCAAATTCAGCTGGGATTGGCTTCAGCTTCCATGTCCAAATTTTACATTTTATAGCATTGGCAGATATCCATATTTAAAGTGATTTACATTCATACAACCAAAGAGTTGAGGGTCAATGGTCTTGATCAAGGGCCTGACTTAAGGTACTGGTCAAGCTTAAACCATCATCTGATCAATAACCTACAGCCTTAACCACTGAGCCATCATTGCTCTGACAAATAAACAGTATGGATGATGGATGGATGGATGGATGACAACACAATCCATCTCATCTTCATATTCAGAGTCTTCACTGGTGGAAAAGCCGCTTAGTTGGTGAGAAACGTGGTTGCTCCATTGGCGAAAAATTTGGTGCCATTTGTAGAAAAGCCCTGTGACCTCTTCAGGATGCACCTCACCTTTAGTTTGAGGTCAGCAGGGATTTGCTCCAGCTTTTCTGCATGAGCCTGATGGATAAGCAGTATGGATGGATGGTTAAAAAAGTAACTTACCTGGTTTAAAAAAAAAGTGCCACAACTATTGAAAAAAGTGGCTCAATTGCTTAAAAAAGTAGCACAATTGGCTGTAAAAGGGCCCTGCAGTTGGTGGGAAAGTGACTTACTTGGTAGGAAAAGTGGCCCAATAGGGGGAAAAAATTATATTTAAAAGCAAAGTGCTGTAGTAAGAAAAAGAAAAAAGACTTCTTGGCATGTTGGTATGAGAAAATGATAAATACTAGATTGGTAATAATAACGTGATCACACCACCACATTACTGATTATTTAATTATAACAGCACAACACAGAAAATTTTATTCCTTACATAATGTAAGGGGAATGTTAAAATTTAAAGGACACAAGGTTATCAGGTCATCTGTGCTCCTGAGAATTTCTAAGACATTAAAAACAAAGGTGGAAAGAGGTCAGTTATCTTTTCTGTTTTTCTCTCATCGTCCTTCCCTCTGTCTCTCTGCATGCCCTCCACGTGTTCTTTTTAGTTTCAGTCTAATGAGCCCCTCTGCATCGTGTAAACACAAACTTTTCTTTTTCCCCAGCCAGAGAAACGATATTATGAAATCAGTGCATGCAGGAAATGTCTCTTCATTGACACCAGTGAAAATTTAACCTCCGTTAATGCCCACATTGGAATCTTGCCTGTAGCAGATGCTCCAGCATCATAAACATGGTGCTGCATGCAAAAGAGATGGTTATGCTAATTAACTTTAGCTTATTTTTATTGAGTTGGTCATTTCCTGCTGCATTTCTCCAAGAGAGTTTGTGACGATAGCTAAGGGTTAGTGCTGTGTTCGCATAGCTCTGGGCAGGTCTTAATACTTATTTGTTTGGTTTTAGGCTTGTGAAGATGCTTTTTCACATAAGTTTTACAGTTTATTTTGTAGTCAAAACGTCAATTAGTTATGTTATGTTTATCTTTTATAATTACTTGCCTTTATTTGAACTTGCCGCATATTAAGAACCAAGATATAGTTTTAATCAGCAGAATAAGGACATTTTGGCAGGTCCTCACTTCTTCAAAAGGGTGTGGGAGGGTTAATACTTGGTTTTAGGCTTCAGGGTTAGAATTAGCTTTAGGTTAGGGTGAAAGTAGGGGTTTGGCCTTTATTCATTCATTTATTCATTTTCTAAGCCGCTTAATTCTAATTAAGGTCACTGGAAGGCTAGCGCCTTTCTCATCCGACTCCGAAGGCGGGGTTCACCCTGAACAGCTCGCCAGACCAGTGCAGGGCCACCACAAATACAGCCTCTTACACTAACTCTCACACCTAGCCTTCTGTGCATGTTATTGGACTGTGGGAGGAAACCGGAGTACCCGAAGGAAACCCATGCGAACATGGGGAGAACATGCAAACTCCACACAAAAGCACCTGAGCCCAGGAATTGAACTCAGGCCTTCTTGCTGTGAGGCGGACATGCTAACCACTGTGTCACCGTGCCACCCCGGATTGACATTTACTTGTGATGATTAAGGTTAGAGTAAAGGGCTAGGACATGCATTTTCATAAATGTCCCTGCAACAATAGAAGTACAGGATTAAGTACTTGCTACATATTGAGGACAACAATATATTTTTATCCAACAGATTGCGTACATTTTTGGGAAGTAATAAAATTGTGGCTGGTCCAAAACCACTTTTTCAAATGTGTTGTTTAAGAGTTAAGACTTGCTTTTAGGGTTCAGATTAGAATGAGTTCCAGTATGCATCATGTTGTGTTTACACAGCAACACTGCGGGGACTTGACTTCTTTGTGGGGAAAACACAGCTCCCCATAATGTAAATCATAAAAATTGAGGGTGAAGACATATTTTAAGATCAGGGATAGGGTAAGATAAGGTAAGGGTCAGGGTTAAAGCAAGTAGTGTTTATAGTTAGTGGTAGGGTACATGTGTGTGTGTGTGTGTGTGTGTGTGTGTGTGTGTGTGTGTGTGTGTGTGTGTGTGTGTGTGTGTGCACCACACACA
>JBCNYH010000009.1:3423499-3434971 GCA_039654325.1 Tandanus tandanus
CTGATAGATACGTGGTAGATTTTAAAAAAACACATAGGGGGGAGGGGTCGGGATATTGTTGTGTGGGGGGGGGGAGGGCTCTCTCTCTCTCTCTCTCTCTCTCTCTCTCTCTCTCTCTCTCTCTCTCTCTCTCTCTCTCTCTCTCTCCCTTACTTGCTCGCTCTTGGCCTTCACCTCTGAGTCTGAGAGTGAGAGCACAATATAGTAAAAAATGCACTACGATGTGGATATGCATGAAGAACTATTACATGTTAATGGCTTTTCTTCCCAATAGTGTGGTTCTTGTTGTGAGTCTACATTAATAATCTGGCATTTCACTAGAGCAACCGAACCACGTTGAGGAGAATCCTACACACTATTGTAAGGAGGAGAATTGAGGAGAATCCTTCATCACAGACCACTATAAAGATAAAGATACACATAACCCAGGCAACTCTGATGACCAGCTCAAGGCTGAGGACTTTTTACCTCCCACCAGTGAGGTTGTGCTTTACCCTCGGTTTGTTCGTTCGTTTATTTTCTGAACCGCTTAATCCTAATTAGGGTCGCGGGGAGGCTGGCGCCCATCTCAACCCACTCTGGGCGAGGGCAGAGTACACCCTGGACAGCTCGCCAGGCAATCACAGGGCAGAAACATGCTGACAGCAATGCAGCCCACTCTTGACGAAAATCAGCAATGCTTCTTTTACATTCCTCTCACCATAGACAGTGAGAGACATGGCCAGCCTCTGATAACCCAGTTAGCTGCACTGAGGGACTCTTGGTTTGTGTGTTTGTTTGTTAGAAGGATTATACATGTGCAGATTCTTGTGAAATGTCTACTAAAGCAGGGCTTTAAACAAGAAAGAGTCCATTACATTTTGGAGATGAGCAGGATCAAATTTTGGATGCAGAATGTTTTTAACGGATTGTTTAACATTGGGAAAGAGGATGATTTTTTTTAGGAAGTGTCATACTACAGCAGGCCCAGCAGGGTGGGCTGTGTAGTTTCTGTTATTTAGAAAAAGTTATGAGCAGCTTTTCATAAAGCTTCTACCAGAGGCCGGGCTTTAGACAAGGAAGTCTCCATTCAAATTCTGGATTCAGGAATTTTTTAAAGGATTCTTTAATATTGTGAGATAGGATGCTATTTTTGAACGTATCATGTTATAACAGGTAAAGCAGGGGTTGCTGTGTCGTTTCTGTTATTTGCAAAAAAATACATGCGCAGATTTTCATGAAATATCAACTAGAGGCTAGGCTTCGGACAAGGAAGTCCCCATTAGATTTTGGAGATGATCTGGATCAAATTCTTCATTCAGGATTTTTTATTATTATTAATATTATTCTTTAACATTGTGTGAAAGGATGATATTTTGTATTCATATCTAGATTTTACATCTTATATTATGTTCTAGATTGCTGGGCTTGGTTGAGGTTTGCACTCTCTGAATGCTCTTTTGTTGTTATTGCTGTTGTTGTTCATTTATTTTGACAATTGGATCAGTTGAAGATTCAGTGTGTAAGATCTAGCAGCTGCCCTGCGATAGCCTGGTGAGCAGTCCAGGGTGTACTCTGTCCTCACCCAGAGTCGGCTGAAACCCTAATTAGAATTAGAAAATGAATGAATGAATGAAGGAATGAATGAAGATCTATCAGCATCTAGTGGTGAAGTTCTAGATTGCAAATAACTGAAATTTCATTCCCCTTCGAAGCCTGTATGGTTCGGGGTTACTTTAAAATCATGGCACTGCAAGCTGGCAGCGTCTATCTATCTAGCGACCCTCTCCTCATATGGATATAAACAGTTTATTCTAAGGTTTTGAAACCTCAATTACTTTAAAAATAATTATATATTATTGAAAACTTATTTATCGATGATATGCTTAATTTCTGCTAACAGATCCTCCAAAATGTTACAAGCTGTATCTTTAAGTGAAGGCTTTACATGTAATAGTCTTACAAATGCATAATTCTAAAATAAAATACATAAATTAACATGTTAGCCATAAACCCCTGAGATTGTTAGCTGCAGGATAACGTCGGGGAAAAAACAGTGAAAACATACAGCAACAATGAAAAATAGTGTCATGTAATAACAATCTAATGTTGCATCTTAATATATTTTACCTTCAGCTCACATGCTGTCCTGAAAATCTCAAGTGAAATCAACCCTGAATGTGTTTCTCCACACTCTTAGGCTTTCCCTACAGCCATAAATAATACAAAACTGTTCAATGCTTGAAAGGAAGCTCTGTGAAGTTGGTGATATTAATACTAGTCAGCCATGTGCAATGTGTTTTTTCGCACTGAGGTCACAGACCTCACATTGGGTTCTTCAGCAGGTCCCATCTATCCAGACACTCCCATCATCCAGACCAGTGACTGAGATCACACAGTGCTGTGATTACACAACAGTGTTTTTGTTTCTCTTTACAGTGATGGCACTGTAGAACAACTGTGGCTGTTCTGAATACTGACCTCGTCTTTTATTAAATACAGCCGAAAGAATTTGAGGAGCTTCATGAATTCCACCTGGACACATCTTAATTATAGGAACTTACAGAAGAATGTTCTACTCATCAATGACGTCTTTTGATTACTTTTAACAACTGCAACATAAATGGCAATGTCACTGAGAAATGAAGTGTAAGGTGGAGTTTAAGGTGGATGGAGGACTTGAGGAATTGAATGAGGAATAAAAAGTATAAAATATCTGTGATGGCCTGGCGAGCTGTCCAGGGTGTACTTTGCTCTTGTCTAGAGTCAGCTGTGATGGGCGCCAGCTTCCCCGTGTCCCTAATTAGGATTAAGCAGTTCAGAAAATGAAGGAACGACGAAGTATATAATATCGCAGTGAAGGAGGTGTGGTCTTGGTGTGATGTTCTGCTTTGCAGTCATATTGAGTAGGCGTGGCCTCTGCATGCACCAACCCCGGTGAAAGAGGCATACCCTGTCTGTCTGTCAATCTCATTCAAGTAGGCGTGTCCTCTGTGTCTGTTAGTAATAGTGAAAGAGGCATGTTTGTGTCTGTCAGTTTCGGTAAAAAAGGTGTGACTGCTCGTTCCTCAATGCTGGTCATACACCTGAATATTCTGCCTGATGTCACCGACAAAACCTCTTAAGCATACTGTCTTAAATAATTGTATCTATCAGCTCATAAGCAGACTGCATGTGTACTCTAGAGAGGTATATGTGGAATACTGTCAGTTCATAAAACCTTTATTACTGTCCGCAACACACACACACACACACACATACTCACACCTCGTCTCAACGAATTCCTTAGAGAGAGACCATAACAAGTTATCCTATCTCATGGTTACCTGCTCTCTCTCTCTCTCTCTCTGTTCCTGGAAGTATGTCATCACATCCTGCCCTCCTGACAGCCCTGGTGAGATTCACTTCCAGAGATTAGCTGATGAAGCTGTGTGTGCTTAGGAATCAAGGTTCTATCTGTTATAGCGCAATGTGTATGCTGTTCTGGTATCACTGACCACTTAAAATTCAAACAGGGTCTTTAATAATGAATGGCCTCTGCTTTCTGGGCTATCAGGGATGTCTTGGATAATAGTCAGGAGGTGAAGGAGTGCAGGGATGGAGAGAACCTTACACACACATCGAAACACCAGCCTCGTCCTTGCATCACCATAAAGCAGGCGCATGAGCAGCTTTAACATGCTATAACATATATAAGCTATAACATGCTTCAGAGCTCAGGTTTATTTAAAATGCTTGAAAATCCGATCCTGTGAACATCCATCTCTTATATAATATAGTAAAGGGTTGATTTTGGCTGGCACAGTGGCGTTGTGGTTAGCAAGAAGGCGTGGGTTCAATTCTCAGGTTGCATGCTTTCCCCGTGCTTCCGTGGGTTTCCTCCAGGCACTCTGGTTTCCTCCCAGAGTCCAAAAACATGCACATTAGGCTAACTGGCTGCTCCAAATTGCCCCTAGGTGTGTGTGTTCGTGTGTGTGTGTGTTGGCCCTGCAATGGCCTGGTGAGCTGTCCAGGGTGAATCCCTAATAAGGATTAAGCAGTTTGGAAAATGAATGAATGAAAGTTTTCTTTTTAGCAGTTTGATTTGTAAAGAGCCTGTTGGGCTTTTATTTATTTAATTAATACAGTAATTCTAGAGTAGCCCAGAACCATGGGCTTTGCAGGAGAGGGGTCAGATATAAAATTGTAGTTCAATGCAGTTTGAAATTTCACCACTAAATACTGCTAGATACTGTTAAATCTTACACACTGTACCTTTAAGGAGGTTCATGAGAATAATTCAGACTTTAAAAAGGAATCACCAGGGACCACTCACTCACTCACTCACTCACTCATTTGCTGAACCGCCTAATCCTAATAAGGTCACAGGAAGGCTGGAGCCTATCTCAGCCGACACTGGGTGAAGGTGGGGTGCACCCTGAACAGCTCGTCAGACCATCACAGGGCCAGCACACACAATCATTCAGGCTTGCACATAGGGGTAATCTGGAGCAACCAATTGGCCTAAGGTGTATATCTTTGGACTGTGGTAGGAAACTGGAGTATCACCAGTGACCACCCAATACAATATTACCATGATACCTAGGTGCCGATTTAATTTGTATTGTATTTTTAAGTATTACGTTTCTGTAAATATCCTGATTCTATATTAAAATGTTTTCAACTTTTGTGTTTCAGTTAAAATAAAACCTTGAACCATGTAAAAGATTTTTTTTTTAATTTCTACACAAAGTTAGCAAATAATTGGCTCCTGCCACATGGGACGCAGTGTTGCCTGCCATTGTGTGAATAGTTTAGAGTGCACCACCTGCAGGACTACAGGGGAAATTAATTTTAAAAATAATAATTTGGAGCCTGTGGTCAGGAATACAGTGTACCGGACCCGTTGCTACAGGCCATTTGGTCTCTGTTAGAGCTTGGTCCACACTGGTAACAACAGGTCGAATTCGTTTCTGGTGAGGGTTGGACTCCGCCAAAGATGTCCTTTGACACCGGTTATGTTCATAATTTTTATGGATTTCTAGGCACAGCCGAGTTATTGAGGGGTTCTAGTTAGTTAGCCATAGGATCTCGTCTCTGCTTTATGCAGATGATGTTGTCCTTTTGGCTTCATCAATCTGGCACCTCCACCTCTCTTTGGAGCGATTCGTTGTGGAGTGCGAAGCGGCCGGGATGAGAATCAGTGCCTTTTAAGTCTGAGGCCATGGTTCTCAGCTGGAGAAGGGTGGAAAGTCCTGCCCCAAGTGGAGGAGTTCAAGTATCTATTGTTCATGAGTGAGGGAAGGATGGAGCGGGAGACTGACAGGCAGATTGGTGCAGCCTCCGCTGAGAAGTCCGTCGTGGTGAAGAGGGATCTGAGCTAAAAGGTAAAGCTCTCAATTTACCAGTCGGTCTGCGTTCCAACCCTCACCTATGGTCACAAGCTTTGGATAGTGGCCGAAAGAACAAGATTTCAGATACAAGCGGCTGAAAGAAGATTTCTTTGCAGGGAGGCAGGGCTCTCCATCAGAGATTGGGTGAGAAGCTCGGCCATCCAGGAGGAGCTCGGACTAGAACCGCTGCTTCTTCACATTGAGAGGAGCCAGTTGAGGTGGCTTGGGCATCTGATTAGAATGCCTCCTGAACGCCTCCTTGGTGTGGTGTTTCAGGCAGGTCCAATCAGGAAGAGACCCCGGGGTCGACCCAGAACACACTGAAGGGACTATGCCTCTGAGCAGGTCTGGGAACCTCAGTGTACCCCCAGAAGAGCTGGAGGAAGTGGCTGGGGAGAGGGACGTCTGGACCTCACTGCTTAGGCTGCTGCCTGATCCCGGATCAAGCGGAAGAAGATGAAGATGAATATAATTTGGAGCCAGTGTGTCGATACATGAATCATGATACATAACTAAATCGATGTTTCCCCTCTCTGCTGTCTTGGCAATGGAAATGTTTTTTGCTGTTGGCTGACAAAAGGAGCTAGGAGACTGTATATCTTGACAGGCTAATTGAAATGCCTTATTTCATTATCCAAGACGGGCGTCCACCATGTCCGATGGAAAATTAGAATATCAAACATCTCCCTTACCAAATCAAACCTTTGTCTGTCTCAGGATTTGGCAGGAAATGGCTGCGAGAAATGAGACCCTATATTATGTCCATCAAAACCTGATCACTTTCATTGCTTTATTAAAGCAGATACTAAGGATGACCTTCACTGCCACCTTACCAATCTTTCCTGGCTGACATTCTTACAAGACGCTAATTCCCTGCAACCGTTAACTTTGAAGGTCTTGATTTTGTCCTTTGGCATTTGAAATTAATTAATTCATCTAATGAATAAGCACCCTGGTGATTCAGTATGACTTATTAAATGTTCATTACTGCTTGTGAAATGTTTATGAAAAAGAAATCTGTGTATTCTGGATCATTTCTAATGTCTAACTGAGCACTCACCCTGCCTTTTTCACCTCAACCCCCTGGTCACATGCATAACATTTAAAGTTTTAAGAGGCAAAACAGTCCAAAATAAACTTTGTACAGCTTACTTCTTGATGTAAAATGTAGCTAATCAGCTAAAACAGTCGTGTTTCTTGTCTGATGATTGCATCTCTGATGAAATGTCAATAACGTGGCTAAACTGAGAGAAGCTTCTCCAAGCTACATGCCTAAAATTTGTCTCGATAGAATGATTAACTTTCCTGATGAAATATTGGCAAAACAAGCAGATTGCTGTTCCTGGTGGGGCTAAGAAAAAAAAATATGAGTTGAGAAAGCATGGGGGATTGAATTTCTCTATCCACCAACCATATTGTGTTAACCTGTGCATTTGTAACTGTTATATATTTAGACCAGGGCAGCACAGTGGCGTACTGGTTAGCACAACCACCACACAGCGAGAAGGTCCTGGGTTTGCACTGTGATGATCTGGCGAGGTGTTCAGGGTGTTCCCCACCTTCACCCAGTGTCGGCTTAGATAGGCTACAGGACCCACGCAACACTAATTGGGTAATTCGGTTCAGTGGATGGATGAATGGATATTTGGGCTATAAGCTGAGTTAAGTGTACTGTATAGTTGATGTCGTAATGAGGGGGTTCGCCTAAAAGACCTTTGTCATGGACAGATTTTATTTTCATTTTTTATCTTAGAACGTTTGCAGTTTTTCATTTCACCTAATGGTGGCAACAGACTATACGTCCATTCATTCATGTATCCATCCATCCGTCCGTCCATCCATTTTCAGGGTCACGGTGGATGCCGAGTTAATCCCAGCTGACTTTGGGTAAGAGGAGGGGGGTATACCCTGGACAGGTTTTCCAGGAGTACACCTGCAAATAAATTTTCGTGAAAGATATTTATCATGGCCACAGTCAAAAAGAGGTGGAATACTTGAACCTTTCCTAAGGCCACAGGAAATGTGAGCCTCATATGTCAAGAAACAGTTGCAGTAATTAAGGAGTTTTTTATCATGACATGTTTTTCATGCATGATGCTAAAAATACTCAGAGGATGAGAGGGCAGAGAAGGTAAAGCCCTCCTGGTCAGAAGGAACTTACTCTGAAAATTACTTGAGCTAACAAGTGGGAATGATTAAGCAATATTATGTTTTTTCCACTTTTTAGCCCAAAAATGTTGTTACAGTATGGTTGTTAGACGACGTCAGGGTGTCAAATGATAGTCCAGTAAAAACAGAACAAAATTGGGTCAAGATTGGAAACAAATAGAGGAGAAATTATATTTTGGGCATATCTTCATCTGACCCTCGTATATAACAAAAGCCCTCAATTCTCTTGCTTGCGGATTTGATGCAATTCTATGTTTTGTGTATATGTCTTTATATGGCAAAATTGGTGTGAAATAATGTCTCCCATTCTGCACATGACACATATCTTTACCAATTTGAGATTTAAATGTGTTATTAAATAATAGTTTTACATCATCGTCAAAGTAAAATGATAAATAAAAATCCAGGGTGGGGTAAGGCAAAAGGGATAAAAGTTGGTTTATTTTTTATCATTTCTCAATATTAAAATGTCATTTGATTCATTATTAAAATGTAATCTCACAAATATCAAAATGTTGGTTCTATCTGTTTCTGTGTATTGTGTTGCATTGAAAGCTGGTAACAAGGTTATATCAAGATTATTTTATTAATATCAAAGTAAGGAACAAAAATATTAATTTCATTTTAGGTGAAGGAGAAAGGAAACATAATTGCATAATTGCATAACTCATAATTGCAGACCACGTGTAACCACACCAGCCCAGGACCTCCACATCCAGCATCTTTACCTCCAAGATCATCTGAGACCAGCCACCCGGACAGCTGCTGCAAAAATGATACTCATTCATTCATTAATTTTCTAAGCCGCTTAATCCTAATTAGGGTTGCGAGGAGGCTGGCGCCCATCTCAGCCGACTCTGGGCGAGGGCAGGATACACCCTGGACAGCTCGCCAGGCCATCGCAGGGCCAACACTCACCATTCACATTCACACCTAGGGGCGATTTGGAACAGCCAATTAGGCTAATGTGCATGTTTTTTGACTGTGAGAGGAAACCCACGCAAGCACGGGGAGAACATGAAAACTCCACACAGAACACCTGGGCTGGGAATCAAACCCAAGTCTTCTTGCTGTGAGGCAGACGTGCTAACCACTGCTGTAAATGGACCACAATTTATTTGATTATTATTCATTTCCATAAATACCATTCATTTTGTGGGGTAATATTAAACATAAACATATTCATAACACATTCACTTTTGCATATAAATTATTTAAAAGAAATATTTAGACATAAATTTGTCATTTTCTGATAGGTTTATATGTACAGAATTTGCATATGTAAAAATGATCACACCATTTCTGTTATAAAACAAAATCCTCCCACAGGAGGCATGGGGACTTTTAGTATGTTATATGTAAGGGTTAGAAGAGTTAACCCCCAAAGTATCATCTCTCCCCTATTTTTTTCCAATCTTTTGCCTACTTTTACTGGACTATAATGGGGTTAGCGCATGTTTAAGTTTGTGCTCTGGGCTGTTTGATCTGGTTGTAAACACAAGGTTTTCACTGTTTATTTATTTATTTATTTATTATTATTATTATTATTATTACTTTATTTTATATATGTATATAAGGGTGGCACGGTGGCGCAGTGGTTAGCACGTTGGCCTCACAGCAAGGGGTTCCTGGGTTTGATTCGCATGCTCGGGGCATTTCTGTGTGGAGTTTGCATGTTCTTCCCATGCTTGTGTCGGTTTCCTCCCACAGTCTAAAAACATGCACAGTAGGCTAATTGGCTGTTCCACATCACCTCTAAGTAAGAGTGAGTGTAAATTGTTGTGTATGTGTTGGCCTGGCAAGCTGCTCAGGGTGTACTCTGCCCTCGCCCAGAGTCGGCTGAGGTGGGCGCCAGCCTCCCCATGACCCTAATTAGGATTATCCGGCTTAGAAAATGAATGAATGAATGAATGAGTGAATGAATGAGTGAGTGAAAAAGAAATATATGTATGTATGTATATATGTATAATTTAATAAATTTATTTTTTTTTTTTTAATGGTGGTCACTAGTGCATTACACTAGACTTCTGATTAGCTAGCCTTCCTCCATTGACCCCCATGTGTTTCATGTGCAGTGGTATCTCTGGAAGGAGGAAGGCCGTCCAGCACGTTCACTCTAAATCAGTGTTTCAGTGTTAGGTGAGGAGGCAGCTTCCTGAAGAACTTTGGAGTGTTTTGGATTAGCTCCACTGGTGTCCGAAATGAAAAATAAAGGTTTGCAAATGGGTATAATATCTGACCTCTAACTACAGCTAGCAAGTTTAAAGATTATTAAAAATAAAATATTTTATATTAGAGCTTTATAAGAATATTTTATGCAACAGCCCTCAGGTATTTTGATTCAGTCTAATCTGGCGCTCTTTACATAATGTTTACATCAACAAAATAATTAGATGTGTTGGATCAAGTGCCATTTTAGGCTGCCAAATAATGACGGTGAAAGAAATATGTTTAAATTAAAATAAACTTGAAACAATTTGTAGGATAATTACAACTAGGACTATTTATTTAACAGTTATCCCATGAGCTCAAGTCATATATCATTGGATAGCAGGCAATGTATGGAACCAATGTAATGTGAGAAATATGAAATGTTTATTATTTTATTCAAATACATAAAAATGAAAAAATATAGATTCTTCCTATCAAACACGTAACCAAAGTGCTGTTTTGTATTTAGTCTAGCAGGGGGTTAGGCATAGATGCTGCACTCTGCTTACAGTAGTCTCTACCCTAGTCACAGGCATCAGGTGACACCAAGGACTGAAGGCCTGTTCCTCACAGCAGTCAGATAAACTTGTGTTTGGAGATAAAGAAATGTTCTTACCATTAATTTTTCATTCCAAATGTTGTACATAGAATAAGTTTTGGAATGAATGGAACAGCTGGCCAGCTAACGTTAGTGGCTAGCTTAGCACAGGTAGTGACCTTTTTTTTCTGTAGTGACGGAGCTATTAATGGTATATATAGTGATATCCTAGTTGATGAGCCAATCAGAACATGCAGTTGCTCATATCCAGTGAGTACAGATAGAATTATAAGTAAAATACTGCAAATGCGTCAGCCTTTTTCTATTTCTGTCCCCCCCCCCAGTCTAAACACAATTCTTGTTTTTATGTTGGGAACAAAGGAGGTACACTCATCTGAATGAAGAGCCCTGAAAATCAGTTTAAGGTCCATTATAAAACAACTCTGTACATTTGTAAATTTCCCTGCATAAATATTAATGCAACTTCGTTATCATGTTGGATAAAAACATCTGCAAGAGGATGAAAACTTTATGTTACGGTATTTAATTCTACTATACATCAGAAAGCCTTTTAGGAATCAATGAAGTTTGGTGTGCTGAAGCTGAAGTAGATTCGTCAGGTTTGTGTAACAACCTGAAACGTCTTTTGATTGCATTTGGGTGCACCATTTGGGAGCAATGAGGCAAAATCAAGGTTGATGTTTTGATGTGTGTCTGTGGTGCAGTGTTCCCTGGAGTGTGTGAAGTGCAGCAGAGTGAAGTGAGAAGGTTAGCTCTCATGCTGTTCTGTCAAACTGATTAAATTTGCTATTACAGCAATCACCTAAATTAGAAGCGGGCAAATCACGCTGCTTGTGTATGGGCTGTGTGTGCCACCTCCTGTGGGAGCGCTTGTATTTCTGTAATTATATTTGTGTAAATGTACATGTACAGTGTACATGTACTGAAATTGCACACATCAGTATTCAGACCAGGTGGCACAGTGGTATAATGGTTAGCATGTCAACCTCACAGCGAGAAGGTTCTGGGTTCAGCAGATGCATTTCTGTGTGGTTTGCATGTTCTCGCTGTGCTTGCAAGTGTTTCCTCTGGGTAATCCAGTTTTCTCAGTCCAAAAACATGCACATTCTGGTTTGGTGGCCATAGGATCTCGTCTCTGCTTTTTGCGGATGACGTTGTCCTTTTGGCTTCATCAAGCCAGGA
>JBCNYH010000009.1:3492702-3528269 GCA_039654325.1 Tandanus tandanus
AATAAGAATATTTCATTCATTCAGATCTAGGATGTGTTATTTTAGTGTTCCCTTTATTTTTTTGAGCAGTATATATATATATATATATTTACAAGTTTAGAAATGTTAGAGTACAAATTTAATTATTGATATGCACATTAGATGTGTGTGTGTGTGTGTGTGTGTGTGTATATATAATTAAAATAGTTTGATAAGCTCTAATAGATGTAAACAAGAGCATACTGTAATTACTGCCAAATTTATTGGTTTTCTATATATTTAACTGTTCTATTTAAGGAATAACTTTATAAAAATGTGTTGCAATAAGTTTTCTACAATAAACAACATTAAAATATACAGCACTATTGGAATAAAACTGTTTGCATGTTGCAAATAGCATGACGTGTTGTGGGATAGTTACATTATTTTTATAACGTGTTTATTCTGTACAATGCATTCCATAACAATAAGAATAAACACGCTGATATTATGATATCATGTTATGTGCCAAATAAACCCACAGATTGCTTTCTAGTGGCATTACAACATTTTCTTCATGCTCACTTCCCCTACTGTTTTTATAGCAAAAACCCACAAGGAGCCCTCTCCAAGATGGCATCAAGTTGACACCGTGACAGCGATGCACGACCAGTCTATTGTATTTAGATGTCTATGTTGCCGCCTGAGTACGACTCATGCTTGTCCTACTTGGCCCGATGTGTGTACTACGTAGCACGCAACACAGAAAGTGGTGATGTATAAATCGATCAGCGCTATAGAAAAGGAATGGCGGACATCTTTACAAAAAGGTTGCCATCTTGGATGTTTCAGTGGCCAGCACCTTTTTCTGAAAGAGTGACCCTTAGAGAGCATATGTGCCAAATTTCATGCTTATGCTTGCATAAATCTTTGAATGATTCTTATGATTCTTACACTTACCTGCTCCACTATTTCTGTTGCGGTCCCAACATCACAATACCTTTTTTTAAAAATAGAACTTTATTGAACATATGTATATTTCCATTACAAACTTGGCATTGCTGATTTGCATAGCAAAAAAACAGGATTTCCTTTAAGGAACAAAATAAAATACAATGAAAATAAATAATCAAATAAAGAATGTCAAGATTAACAGCTTGCAAGTATTTAAATGAACAAGTAACATATGCAAAGGTATAAAAAATATAAAGAAAAATTAATAAGTAAAAATTTAAGAATATAAAATACCTATCAAGGGGAAAACATAAAATTAGCTTTCTAAATCAGTGGGGAAATGACAGATGAAAGAACATCATATAGGTCTTGTGCATTTTTTTTCCTTAATCAATTTTATAGATTTCAAATATACATTGAATTCAATTAAAAAGACAGTGAATTTGGGTACAGATTTTAACATCCTATTTTTATGAACTAAACATAATTTAGTATTACAGCCGAGTTTGTCTTTCTTTTTTTCCAAGAATACACCAAATATTATGTTATCCTTGGAAAAAGCATCAGGGAGTGATGATATAGATTTTTTTTAACCATTTATGTATGTTATACCAAAATATGTTTGTTATATGACATGAAAAAAAAAAAAAGATCTATTTTTTCCAAATCATTCAATATCATTCAGAATGTGCATACATTATCTGGAATATTGAAGCGTAACCTTATCAATTCTTTGGACGGATATATATCATTTAGAATTTTAAAGTGTGTTTTTCTTCAACTTTTGGCGGCAGAGGCAATTTTAGATATGATGTTATAATTTTAATTATTAAATATTTATAAAATTTGTGTAAAATGTTGAGTTTGCTCTAAATTCCAGGATATAAGTTCTCAGTAAGACATTTTCTTATATAATAATTGCCGCATTTTTTGTCCAGGGTTTGAACTCCATGAATAGAGAGATGAGCCAGCTGTGGTTGGACAGGTTGATGTGTGAGAAATTTCTTCATCAGAGAAAGAGACTGAACTGGTAATGCTTTGTGTAAATTAAAAAAGTTTGATTTTGGTGGGTTAAAGTTGTGCTTGACACAAAGTTTCAGGATCTAATATATTACCATGGTTATCCATCAAGTCAAACACAGACCAAATATTTTTCTTAAACCAGTCCTCGTAAAACAGAGATCTGTTCCTGCACAAGACGTATCTATTGTTCCAAATTATAATCGAGTGAGGCGAAACATTGTGTACGTACAACATCTTTCACTATAGTAATATTTGTTTGTGAAAGTCAGACATGCAACCGGTAGTTTATTGATGTTAAAATCACTAAGAAGCAATAGAGTCAAATCCCCCATCTTGTTGAATAAGTAATTTGGAACACAATACCAGAAAGATTTCTGTTTTAAAGCCAAGATTTAATCCAATTTATTTTTATTGTTCCGTTTAAGCAATCAAATCAATAGCTTTTAATCCCCCATCATTAGTTTCTTTAACCATGACACTTTTTTCATGTAATGCACTTTATTTCTCCTGATGAAATTAAAATTTATTTGGTTGATAGATTTAGTCAGTTTATTTGGAATAGCAATGGAATAGGATGGGAAAATTAATCTTGATAAAGTTTCCATTTTTGTTAGGTATATTCGCCCAGAATTGATAAATCTCTTTGCAGCCATATGTTCAGCTTTGCTTTGCATTCTTTAAGTTTATTTTCAACATGGAGTGACTGAGAGTGTTTTTCATCTTTAGTCAGATATACTCCAATATACTTCATTTCCAACTTATTGGGGATATTGTTAATTTCGGTTAAGTTTGAGTCATGAATGGGAAATAACTCACATTTTGTTAAATAAAGTGTCAGTCCTGAGGCTTTTGAGAATTGTGTAACTTTCTCAACGGCGATGGCAACCTGATGTTTATCTTTTAAGAACAGCGTTATATCATCTGCTGGATGGCTAAAAATAATATTTGTTCCCAAAACATTTAATTTCTTAATGCCATTATATGGTTTTACAAAAATTCCGAACATTTCAGTGATTCATGCAGTCATTATGAACGAATAAGGCGAAATAGGACAGCCTTGTGGGATTCCAACATTAATGTTGAAGTTTGGGGTAGAACCATTTGACAATAAGACACAGCTACAAATATTTTAATATAGAACATTTACAAAGTTACTAGACGCTCTAATGTCGCAAGGATAAATGGATGCTCGAAAGAGTCAAAGGCTATGTAGAAGTCTAAAAAGAGAAGAAAACCATCATCAGCAATTAAGTGTCTGTATTCAATTATGTCCATCACCAATGTAATATTATTGTGAATTGACCTTCCTATTAAAGAAACCTGATTGCATTTCTGAGATAATAGGTAAAATTCCTGATTGAAGTCGATTGGTAAAGATGTAAGCAAGCAATTTGTAGTCTGAGTTTCTGAGAGTGATCGGTCTTCTGTTTTCCATAAATAAGGCGTTGTTATTAGGTTGTGGAATGGAAATTATAATTCCTTGCCTTATTGTGGGTGGGAGTGCACAGGTTTCAAATATTTCCAAAAACACTTGTAATAGTAGTTCTCTTAGTTCCTCCCAAATGAATTAATAAAATTCTCCAGTGAGACCATCTGAACCAGGGGATTTATTAAGAGAAAGTCGCCCAGTGCTGTATCAAGTTCTATGACTGTAATTTCGCTGTCACATGTTTGCTTGTAGTTCTCATTTACTTTGTGTAAATTCTTCTATTTCATCAAAAAATGTACAACATTCTGCATCAGAGAATTTGGAGGTATAAAGTTTGAGTATTTCTGAGATCAGTTTTTCCTCAGTAATTTCAACATAGTCAACTATCACAGATTTGATTTTTTGTTTGTCTTCTTTTTTCCAGACAACAAAAGTATAATGAATTTTTCTTCTCCATCTTCTCTCCATTTGCCCCTTGATCTAATAAATGCTCCTCAAGCTTTTTGAGCATACATTTCATCAAGTTGAGCTTGAAGTTTTAATATTTCCTGTCTGTCTGCGTCTGTAGGATTAAGTTTGTTGCAGAAAAAATGTCATTGTTTAATGTCAATTTCCTTCATTTCCCGTTGTCTTTTTAATTCTTTGCTGAAAGCGTTAGTTAGCTGGCGAATTTTAAATTTGAGGAATTCCCATTTCCTAACAGGTGTAGTCAGTTCTTTCAAGTTTACAATTTCAGTGATTAAAGATTTTATCCTTTGACGGTAGTTATCGTTCTTGAGTAGACTAGAGTTAAACTTAAAGGAAAATAAATTTGTTAGCATCACTCTGCCCAGTGTTTGGTTTATTATCTCGGCGGATGACACTATGGTCCGTAAGTGGAGCAGTAGAGATATCTGACTTGATTTCACAGCATAGTAAGTTACTTGCAAGTAACCAATAATCAATTCTCGATTTGGTATTATAGTTTGAACTGAACCAGATAAATTTGGGCACAGTGGGGTTTGAATGTCTCCATATGTCTATCATATTTAGGTTATTACAGAAATTGGAGAAATGCTTGTTTGGATGACTAGCAGAGTAACTGGGAGGGTATCTGTCATAAAAATCATCATGAACCATATTGAGATCTCCACCTACTACAACATTTTCAGTTGAATGCAAGTATTTCAGCTTTTCTAGGTGCAGAGTAATTTTTTCATTTTCGTATTTAATATTATAGCCATATACATTTACTAAAATAAATGTACTTTCACCCAACATAACTATTCGAATCTGCCAGTGACCAAACTTTCTCTTCTGGTTATATCTCTTAGACCCCTTGTATTAATAGAAATAAATGAAAACTTACTTTTAAGTTGAACCATTAAAGCAAAAGATAACAGATCAAAGTAAGTCGATAAAATAGAAAAAGTTAGTAATTATCTGGATTTTTATTTTTTGAAGGATACAAGCTGTGTGTTTGGAAAACAAAGATAAACCGTAGCAAACACCTGAACAAACTGATTTTCTTATGTAAAACTCGCATTCATAGCTTCATTATTTTCGGGGTCCGGGTGTGGATATGGTTGGACTTTTTGTCCATTGATAAAAGGCACAGGGTCCTCTAAACATAGCAGAACTGCTCTCCGAGCCTCCCCGTCTTCTTTGATGAGATCTTCAGCGAAACGAATGTTGGGATCTTTACAGACGGGGTGATGTTTGGTGGTTCTCCTCAGTTCCTCTCTGAAGTGTCTGCTGGTGAACTGCATGATGTTCTGACGAGGGCGGTTTGAGCTGTTGGGTCCCAAACGGTGTGCAGAGTCCAAGATGAAGTCGATCTCATCTTTCCACTGTGGAATGATCTTCACCAGGAGAACCACAAGTAGTTGCCGGGTATTCTCATCTTTTTCTCTGTCAGACTATTGAGTCTTAAGTTCCATCTTGTTTTGTAGCGCTTTGTATCAGCAGCTCTTTTCTCAGCCTCTGAAACTTTCCCCTCCAGCACATTATTCTGTGTTTTGAGCGGCTTGATTTCTTCCCCTAATAGTTTGTTCTTTTGCTTACAATTTTTGTTTCCGCCTTTGTAATGCTGGCTTTGGTGCAATTCTGTTTTGAACTCCTCCATTAAGTCTTTCAGCGATCCTATTGCTGCTAAACTGCTAGCGGTACTGTTAGCTTTAGCTTCAGCATTTCGACCGTGGTCTCCTTTCTGGTTCTTCAGTGGTGCAGGTGGCTTTGGGGTGAAGTTAAGGTATTTTTTATTTCTTTAGCATTTGTGTCCATACTTTCAGCTTGGCAGTAGTTGTGGGATAGCAGGGCCCTTGCTTTAGCATTAGCTTTAGCTATTTTGTGTTTTTAACTTGGATTAAAGTTCTTTTGAGCACGATGAACACACGTGAAAACGTAGTAAATGATGATTACCGGCTTTCTTTAATGCCTCTATGTATAATTCTGGCGAGTATTTATATGAAAATACTTCACGTCAGGGTTTACTACACAGAGTTAATTACAGTGTGTGCTACTCTTCGGCCATCTTGCCCCCCAGTGGTGATGTATAATCGAACGGCAACGGCAGCCATCTTGAAAAAAAAATCTTTAAAAAAAAAAAAAAAAAAAGGTCACCATCTTGGATTTTTCTGTGGCCAGCGCCTTTTTCTGAAAGAGTGACCCTTGGAGAGCATATTCTTACACTTACGTGTTCCACTATTTCTGTCGCGGTCCCAACATCACTATACTGATTACCGATCACTGATGTGTTTTAATGCGACTTGTCCACCAGGTGGCACCAATCCCAGATACTGTCCTGCAGCGCTTCAAATATAGTAACACGAAGAAGACACAACCAAACCAGGCCACGTCCCCAAAAAACACATTTTCGATATAATAGTGCACTAGGAAGTCAGTAGGACCTGTTATATTACACCCTAGTTAGTGCACATACGTAATACACGTAGCGTTATTTGGGATTCAGCCGACGCTTGTAAGGTATGTTTTTCTGCATCGTAGCTTGGCGAAATCATTCAACTATTACAGTTTAAAACGTCATTGTACATTAATATGTAAATATTCTTAGTTTGCACGAAAATGTTATAAATTATTGAGCAATGTGACCTGTGCGGTGTTGAAGCTAAAAAATATGATCATTATTGTAAACAGAAAACATAATAAATAGCTTTAAAGCTACAAGCTAACGTGTATGCACTTTCAATATAGCATCCTGCTGCTTATTTTATCCTTCATTTTAAAAAGTGTGAACTGTTAATGAATTGAAAACACGCCTGATGTTAGTTAGGGGTAAGTAAGTCTGTTGGGCTTTTACACCCGAGCCTCGTGGCTCACCAGGCCCGCTTTCCGTCGCGTGAAGCGACTGGTTCAACTCCTCCTGGATGGGACGCTAGTAGTCCATGGGCCAGAACCCCAAAACTGGGGCATTTTGTACCATCTCGAGGGACCAGCGCTGTCATATATTTTTTTCAGTCTACAATGATTAAAGTTTATTTTCATGTATGATAGCAAGCCTCAATGAGTAGCGTTCTTGTTGAAATCACGTGATTGAGTGACGTCATTCGTTTTTCCATCCAGTCACCTATGCGAGCAGAACGTTCTAGTTCGAAGTTGTGTTCTTGGGTAACAGGGATTTTTGAAGCATAATTCTAACTGAATGTGCACGAAAAGGAAATCGTAAAATGGGGCCTCGGTTGCCATGGCAACCTATTATTTTATCTCCGCACAAATAATAACTTGAATGAATGAATGAATGTATTTTATTTAAAAAATGCCAACATGTACATAAGTAACTGTACATTATGTGTCATGCACTTAAAATTTTGGCAAATACCTCCCATCTCAGAAAAAAATATCCCATTTTACAAAGATTTTCTGGTGTATCCACAAACAGGGTTGTTCGGAAACCTTGTGCCATTTCTTGGTTTAAGCGTCGCTTTATCTGAAACAAATACAACCGAACACAGATGGTCAGATTTCAGGCTCCGAGCGCTCTTGGGTAGGCATTAGCACAGACAAAATCACCGAAGAGAGACTATTTATCGATTCCATTAAACGCTAAATTCCTCCCGTCATCGTCAGTATCCCACAGCTCGTCACCACCATCCTCATAATCACCGTCCTCATCATCGTGCCGGTTTGTACATTCTTGGAGCCGACACATATCAGTGCATTTAAGACCGTTGACGAGACACGAACACAAGGGCAGATTGCGTGACCTACTGCACTGGCAAGAAAGCAGTTCTAGAACAGCTGACGGAGCTGGCTGACCACCCATCCAGTCCACAGTTAGCTTGCCATCTACAATACCCCAACCAGGTTGCATCGGTGAAGGGGTAACAGGTGACCTTTCGAAGGCTCCTCTTCCACACCGCGGCTTGAAAGTTAGCTCGTAACGAGTGTTTGTATAGTGAATTGCTACAAGGCGCCAACTGGTGCGAGTCAAGATTTCCTCACCTTAAACAGAACAATCGGTACCGCAACTCGCTCACGTCACTTGTTCCTGCGCTTCTGCAATACATGGCACAAGTAAACTTCTGAAGACTTTGATTCAGCTCATCAGATAGTTCCCGTTCCATTCCCAATCGCTTGAACACATCTTGGAACTCAGTACTCCGGGCTACCAATTGATATGTTGCAACCTTTCCTTATTCGGCAAAGGCACTGATGGTGTCACAACCAGTAAATGGATGAAAACCTGGAAGTGATTTACATACATTCGCATCAACGCTCTATCATCAACTATGTCAGATACGTCTATGTACTTGACTCTGGTTTGGGAACCGTATGTGACGAACATGGGACAAGGAATTAACCTCTGGAAAGCTTGGCATATTTTCAGTATGCGTTGCTAAGGAGTCAATTCAGAGAACTTTGTGTGCAAATTTCTCAGTTTTTCGTTTTTGAAAAGTTCTCAAGTCTGGAGATTCAAAAATGTCCATCTCTCAAGGAAATAAGGTCTGATTTCCTTGATCTATGCATCGTTGGAAAGCTTATTTCATGCCCTTTCTGAAGAAACTGCCTAACCTTGTGCTCTGCTTGAATAATGCGAAATTCGCTTCCTGATCCTTCACCTCTTATTTCTCTTTCTGTGTTCTTCATTAAATCTTCTCTATAATCGTCGAAAACAACATCGATCCTTGTACTTGTCTCCCCTTCTTTGAGAACATGCATAGTAAAGATTCAGCAGCTGCTGCAAATGACTTCTGATCAGCCTTAAGGCGCTGGACTCGAGCCATTCCATCTATGACACATGCAGAAGGCTGGGGAATAACTTCTGTGACAGAAACATTTTTTTGGAGCTCTTTCGCCTCGGAAGCCTTGTTTGTCTTTCGCAGCAAGCCATCCGGAGAAGCAAGCGCCTGAAAGTTTCTGCTTTCTGCGATTACAGTCATTTGGCTAAATAATCGCAGATCGGCCTTAAGGACCAGTTCTTTGTCCTTGGCTCTGACATGCGTTTTCTTATTTAGATCAGTAAAGGTCTTGAGCTTGTTTCATGGAACTTGACTTGATTTAGATTCCAGTCGCTTTTCTCTGAAAGCTTTGTAAGCTTTTTCGCCGATATATATATATATATATATATATATATATATATATATATTAGCAGGTTATTCTCTACCTCAGGAGTAGCCACTTTTCCAGTAGAAAGGCACACGAGGTCTTGTAAATCTGGGTTAAATGGATTAAGCCAAGTGCTCTGGAGAATGGACATGATTGACTTGACGTCAGCTTCGTCTTTCTCGATTCGGTTGTGTTGGTGGTTATGTTTTGAGCATATCTTTCAGCTGTCTCAAGAATGTACTTCGATACTCGGCAACCAGATAATACTTGCTCACTGTATTCAGCATTAGACTAAATACTTTAGTCCCTCCAGACATCTGTGTGTCCTTGTTAACTGTCTCTTCACATGTCTGATCTACATTATTTTTTATCAGATTTTGAAGTTAAATCAAAAGAAATATTTTTGTCTTTTTCTTTGATTTTTGAGGGATAAAAAATTGTTAGATTTAGCCTTTTAAAATTAGTTTATGAAATTTAAGCTTTGTTTCCATGCAAAAGCGAAATTTTGCGATACTTTATCCTTCAAAATTCTCTATAAAGTTACTCCTTCGGGATTGCTATCATAACTTTTTGTAATCACCATAAGCTAAGACTTACATTTTTAGAACTTTCATCTGGTCCCTTTGAGTAGTACATTTTTTGACCTTGGCCCATGGACTATAGTCCATAGCAGGTTACCTTCCCAGTATTTTTACTGGTACCCATTTATACTGCTGGGTGGATAGAGGCACACTTGTGGTTAAGACCTTGCCCAGGGGTTTTAGCATGGCGTGTGGGGGTGTGTGTGTGTGTGTGTGTGTGTGGGGGGGGTCTAACTGGGATCTGAACCCACGACCTCCTGATCATGAGCCCAGCACCCTAACCACTACACCACCGGCCCCATATACGTAAGTTAGGCCACAGAAATATTACATCACTGATCTTACATAGCATTAAAACAGCTGGTCCATGTCACAACTACTTGTTGCATCACAATGCTGGTCAAGGTGTCAACCACAGTTGTTTCCATTGTAACAACTCTTTCATAGGGATCCGCACCTCGGACGTCACATATAAACCAATATAAATCGTGTGTGCGATCATTGATATGATAACGTTTTCTCTAAAGAGATGTTTATTTAACGTTTATGGAAGGAGACTCCAGTGTCAGCACTTTGTAGCTTTCAGAGGTAAAGCTGGACCGGTTGCATGAAAGTGTTCATGACAGACGAGGTTACACTTTACGGGTTCTCGGTAATGTGACAAGCTGTGTGTGTGTGTGTGTGTGTGTGTGTGTTCTCCATCTTTTATTGTTTTTTTCTACATCAGCACCACAGAGTGTGCGGTCTTGATTTTAGAAGCTAATTTGGATTTGGTTCATGACTTTAAATAATCTTAATTTATTCATTAACTATGTAGCATTGTTATATAATTTGTTTATTTAGTTTAATTTATTTATTTATTTGCTAGCTGTCAATCTTCAGTATTAAAAGCTAACCACTCCAATCCTAAAATATCCTGTCCAGTGAGGTGGAAGATGACGGACCAGCGCGCTCTAAAGAACCCCTACCTGGACTATAATGGACCCGAGAGCACGCAGGACCTGTTCGACTCTCAGGGCAGAGTAAGTTAAAAATGCTTCCATCAGTAACGGGATAAATATCTAACACTTGAACAGGAGCCATTTTTATACCATTAAAATTGAAATACTTTCTTGTTGCAGCTTACACCTGCTTTCGCAGCTTGTATTAGCAGTAAGATTCATGAGCTGCTGGCCGTGATGGAAAACGGGTTGAAGAAGACGGCCGACCCAAGGGACTGCACCGGATACACAGGATGGGCAGGTTTGAGAAATTCATACACCTCTGTGTTGGGATTTATCACAGCTAGGCTGCTTTATTTAATAATTAGTGATCTGCATATAAGATAATTGTTAAATATATATATAAAAAAAAAAAAAAATCACTCATCAGAGTTTTATCCCATTAAACCCATTTATTCTGATCAAATTGATAATATATTATTATTAATATTACTCATTATTATTATTATCATTATTAGTAGTAGTAGTAGTAGTAGTAGTAGTAATAAAAATAATTGTATTTTTTAGATTACAGAATATAAGTTGTATATTGCTCTTTGAAGAGCTCTCTTTCTTAAAATTTCAAAATAGCACTGCCATTTGTTTGTGCTGGTTTGTGCTCTAAAAATTTTCATTTGTGCTATTAAGGTGTTTAATCATTCCACACTAAGTGGGACAACTGTGTGACATGAGGACTCAAAACCGAAACTAGGAATTAGCCAGATTTTTCCTGCAAGTCTACAAGTACACCTTTCATGAGAAAGAAAAGATAAATCAGAGACTTGTTACTTGGTGATCGCCCCATGAAGAACATCATGCAGGCCAAGTTTTGTATGCAATGATGTACACAGTGTAGGATGCTTTGCAAGATATTGTCAGTATATAAAACTTTTAATACAGTGCTCTATATGTGACTCTTTAATTACTATAATTAATATTATTTTATTATTTATTACAGCTTAAAGGTAATGTGTAATTGGTAGATGTGACCAGGCGTCGTGAGGTGGATGGAAAAAGTACTCAGACGAGGATATAAAGTTGAAAAAAAATTAGGCGGAATTTATTTTCCCTGAAAGACCAAAAAAGGCAAATAAGAGGAAAAAAATGTAAAATAAATAAATGAAAAGATAGCAAATCTCAATCAATTGAATTAAAAAAAAAAACTAATAAAATGACATGATAGTCAAAAAAGGGGGGGAAATACATTCAGATCGATCTTAAGACTATAACAACTGGTCTACTTCTCAGACAGTAGGAACACATGTCCTTTCACCGGCAGCCGCCTTTACCAAGTGACAAACACACCTTAAAAAGGTTCAGTGCACGCCACATAAATGGGTTAAACCAAATGCATGAAACAGAAGGGGGCATTACACGACCAACAATTCCAAACAACACAGCTATGATTTGTAAACAGACTACAAGCAAAGAATTCACTCAAATAGTGCATGCCTACATACAGATGCAGGTTGAGAAATCCACTGCCTAACAAACAAGCACGCATTTACTAAGAAAGTGAGTTTTCCCAGGAACCGTAAATGTATTTGTACACGGAAAGTGGGACGCACATTCCCATATGTGGAGAAATACACGGAAGTACTGACAATGAACGCCGGTAAGACAACTTATTTAACAAATAATAACTTAAGTATAAGAACATTTAAACACAGAAAATAACTCGTTCCATTATTTCATGAGTGGCAAAACTCATTTATAGAGCGTTGGTAATGGTGACGATAGCTAGCATTTTGCAAACACCCACCGTAGCGTTGGATTTAACTTGTGCGCGACCGGGAGTTACTGAATACAACAATGGATATGACAGAGTTAACAGCAAAAATATATATCTGAAATACAATCAACACCAGACATAGACAAAAGCATTGACAAAAGGCAGCATCATGCGGCCGTGACGGGGCAACTCATCCCATCACAACACGGTAAAATATTACATATTTATAAAAAGATCCATCTTGACCACTTTTCTTAGTATATAGACATGGTTGTAAGCAATATTTTATACACACAGCTTAATGTTTTGGGACTAGTAATATGGCGGCCAGCTGGCTTCATTTCTGAGCAGGCTGATTGGCTGAGTGCTTAATCCAGTTATTATTAGATCAGTGACGGCACCCCACTCAGGTCAGGCTGGGCCTCTGACAGGAGTCTGAAGTCGGACTGTCAAGTGGATTGTTTAAAATAATGTTGTTGTAAGGAAACTGATGCTGCAGAGAAACTCCAAATGAGTCGGAGTACTGCTGTGAGGAATCACCCTCAGCTTGGTTACTATGGCAGAGCAGCTAGAAGGAAAAATGGTGTCCATTCAGTTTTGATATGTCTCTGTGTGTATATATTCATACCTTCTAAAACTGTTGAATATGTAGACACACCATCATGGATTTTTTTTTCTTTCTTTCTAGGGATTGCCATGCTGTACCTTCATCTTCACTCTATCAACGGTGACCCTGTATTCCTGCAGAGGGCGCTGGAGCACGTGAGCCGCAGCCTGAACAGTTTAACCCAACGATGGGTGACTTTCCTGTGCGGAGACGCCGGACCACTTGCCGTGGCTGCTGTTATTTATCACCGCTTACAGAGAACCCAAGAGTCAGAAGATTGTATCAACAGGTTTGGACCATGATCCCTTATGTTCATTCCAGAAAGTTCCAGAGTTGTTTAGTGTAATTCTTTTGGGGGGTAATATTTCTAGGTTGATGCAGTTGCACAAATCAGTGGTACAAGGTTCAGGAAACCTCCCAAATGAGCTGCTGTATGGCCGAGTGGGTTTCCTGTTCTCCCTCATCTTCATCAACCAGCAGTTCCAGCAGGAAAAGATCCCAGTTCAGTACATTCAGCAGGTCAGTAACAAATACCGACATACATTCATGACTAAATAAAGCATAGATTCATAGCTTATGTAATGACACACAGAAACATGTTTTATGTAACACGCTTACAGTAAAGAGTAAGAACAGGACATTTGAGCTAATGGTATGAACTAGCGTGATTGGTGGCGTTGGTGTGTTTTCTTTGTGTGAGCAGCACCAATCAGTGGTGAATGTCCAATTATTGGTTGGAGCCAATGTTCTTTTGGTGGTGACTCTCCATGGATGCTTTGTACTCCTGCTGCCTTCTTGTGGCTTTATAAGGAAGTCGTACCCCAGGTACTATGTCTTAGCCAGGCCTGGATAGAATTTTCTTGAGTCCGTAGAAAACCTAATCCCAGTTTCAAACAAGTTTAGTTGGGCCATGTGACTGACTTGCAAAGATCTCAACATAGGAACTGGAGGCACTGGTCAGGCATGTCATTTGGTCGTGGATCCACAAAAATGCTGTTTTACTTCATGAACTATCGGAATTCCCCCGTATAACACGTTACGATTGGATTCGTCGGTCATTTTGTGTTGCGTATTTTGATTGGTTGAGACACAATTCTAATACTCCAAAAGAGGATGGATGATGAGGCCAAAGATGACCGGCAAATGTTTCAGCACCAACAAACCAAAAACCCACCTGCCAAGAAGCCTAAGCGGATTGAAGCTACATGTAAGAAGACTTTAAAACCACTTCAGAAAGATAACTTACCACAAATTGCCACTGTGCCTTCATGTTCGAAATTGACTGAAGCAGAGAAGAGAAAAAATGCACTGGAATTGCTTTTGCAAAAAAAAAAAAAAAAAAGCAAGGAAAGAACAAACAAGTTAAACTTAGGTAGATTGATCTGGGTATTGGACAGGACAGCCAGCTAAACGTTGTTACTAAGTCTAAGTCAGGTTACTATGAATTTTCATTCAAATTTTATATAGTTTTGTTTATATTATTAATTATTATATATAATTATTTATATTATTAATTAAATTGTTATTTGACTCTTGAATATTCAGTACTTGTTATATTTCAGGAAATTTTTGTGTACAATGCACTCACCAAGAAGTGAAACTTAATAACTAGTTAGATCGAGCTGGATATTGGACAAAAGGAGAGCCAACTGAACATTGTTAAAACTCAATAATTGTAGTCTATGCACTATGAATTTTCATCCAAACTTCACATGTTTTTGACAGTTTTTATTTATTATTTATTGTTTTTTATTAATTTGTTAATTTGTATTTATTAATTAAAGTAAATTTTTATTTACTCCTTATGAACACATGGAGTGATGTTGATTCCTTTACAAAAAATATAATCACTGATTCATTTATTTGTGAGAAGCACCCCCATCATAACTGGTATAGAAATAATTAAAATCTATATTGTTTCATTATTTATTATGCTTTGTAAATCAATACTTTGACGTGCCCACAAGGTTCTAAACTGACTATACAGTACTTAAGGAATTTTGAGTATAAATGCTCACCAAATCACACCATTTCTACCCTAAAAATGGCAAAAGTTCTGACCCTTGGGAAGGGGGAACACCCCCCTCACAAAACCCTCACACCTCGGGCGCTGCGTGCCGTCATTGTGGGTGCTACGTACCAGTTGAAAAATTCACTTATTTTGCAATTTGACAATGACATGCCTGACTGGTTTATTCCATGTTTTAAATCGATTAATGGAGCTTCGGTGATCATGACATAGTACCATTTCAAGATCAGGATACATGTGTAAATCATTCCTGTCATAGGCTCCAATTCCAAAAGGTTCTGTGAACTCTTCTTAGTCCACTGACTATATGTTGCTTTTAAAAGCCTGTTGTGTTACAATTCCAAGAGTTTGTTCTCTCGTTGACCTAAAATTATTTTTAGAATGGTCTATGACCCTTGTGACGTGGCATTCCCCATAAGGACCATACACTTGCATGATGGAACCCAGACAAACAGGATACAAGGTTAATGAGCTAGGGCTAGACTTTCTCACCTCTGGGGTCAGCCATCTCTTCTCCATTATCCTCAGTCAAGAGTGCATGCAACAGGCTTGAGGTCCTCCAAAAGTGGTGTCCCGGGAGAAGAAGGGTGGAAACTGGTAATTTCAAAAAGATTTACCGCCACCACCAACACAGGCCTTGATTCTTGAGCCCTGATATACTGAGTCCCTGCAGTCCACCAAGGCTTAAACTTAAGTCATGGATCTGCCCAGGTCCACCATAACCAGAATGGTACTTGTCAAGCCATGTACACTAGAGACGATCGTACTTGTCTGAATCTGGCTTCTGCAGTCTTACATCTGCCTCCATCCAGTCATCCCTGTCAGCCAAGTCCACAAGGTTTTGAGATGCTCTTTCCACATTTCATTGAAAGAATTTCATTTTTGGCCACCTGTTGAGCAACTGACATCCCGAACACGGATGTTATGCCTCATCCGCAGAGTTTTTGTTGTTCCAAAAGGAACCAATTGTCTTGTACCAGACGGCAACATCTCTAAAAATGTTTTTACGTCAGCATCGTCGGCATCAGCGACCTGCTCTTGGGAGGTATTCTAGCTTGTGGAAAGTCGTTACTGAATAAAGCGCTAAAAAATAGTTCTTGATAGTTGATGTGTGTTCTCTCTCTGTGTGTGTAGATCTGTGATGCCGTGGTGGCATCAGGTCAGAATCTGGCTCAGAAGATGAGGTTGGAGCATCAGACTCCCCTCATGTACGAGTGGTACCAAGAACAGTACGTGGGTGCCGCCCATGGTCTTTCAGGCATCTATTACTATCTCATGCAGGTAGATTTCTTTATTATGATATAGGACCTGGCATATGTTTGGGTTTTTTTTTTATATAGTAATGTAATTATGCATATAAGCCATTTCTAGCTCTGTAATTATATATAAAATAATTTCTACCCCTGTAGCCTGGGTTCATCTCTAACCACAGCATCGTTCCTGCCCTTGTGAAGCCCAGTGTGGATTACGTGTGCCACCTGAAGTTCCCATCAGGTAATTACCCTCCATGTGTCGGTGACTCCCGTGATCTCCTGGTGCACTGGTGTCACGGCTCTCCCGGAGTCATCTACATGCTTCTGCAGGCCTACAAGGTATGATCATGTACCTCGATCATCATCCAGTTTGCATAAATACATAATTATATCCAGTATGTTGATTTTATTTCTTTATTTCTCAACCGGAAGATGTTTGGTGAGCAGCAGTACTTGCAGAACGCTTTGCAGTGCGGTGAGGTGATCTGGCACAGAGGTCTGTTAAAGAAAGGTTACGGATTGTGTCACGGCGCTGCAGGAAACGGCTACGCCTTTCTGGCTCTTTATAAACTCACCCAGGAGCCCAGATACCTCTACAGGGCCTGCATGGTGACACACTTAATAATAATAATAATAATACATGACAAAAATGACATTACAAAACAAAAAAAATTAACATTTTGTTTATTATTATAAAATAAATAGTTTTTATGACATCATTTATAACAGAACAATAATGATAAAATCTGTAAATAAATACAGCAGCACGGTGGTGTACTGGTTAACACATTTCTGGGTGGAGTTTGCATGTTCTTCCTGTGCTTGCATGAGTTTTCTCCGCGTACACTGGTTTCATCCCACAGTCTAAAGACATACACAGTAGGCTAATTGGCTGTTCCAAATTGCCCCTAAGTGTGAGTGTGAATGGTTGTGTGTCTTGGCCCTGCAATGGTCTGGCGAGGATTAATCAGTTCGGCAACTGAGTGAGTGAGTGAGTAAATAAATACAATAGCATGTAAATTTATTCATATCTCTGTCATATCAGTATATCAGTGCCAGAAGGGTACCAGTACTAACTACAAATATATATTTTTTAAAATATAATAATGAAAATTTTTTTTAGATATTATAGGCATTTTTTTAAAAGTAAAATGTGATTTGATGCTATTTTGCCTTAAGCATATAAACTTTTGGTGATTCTTTTCTCAATTAACAAAAACTGTATTATTATTATTCTTCTTTTTATTATTATTATTATATAAAATGTTAAAGTGTGATGGGAAATAGTGTTATACCTGATTGTGATGGAATGTATATTTCTGTCCAAAGTTTGCAGACTGGTGCATGAATTATGGGAAACATGGTTGCCGCACTCCAGACACACCTTTCTCTCTCTTTGAAGGTACTGCTTTAAAGCTAATAGTAATAATAATAATAATAATAATAATAATAATAGTGAAGTTTAATTGGTCAGTATTATAGATATTCATATGTTTATTCTTTTTCTACCCCAGACATTACTGTATTTTTACATTTTGTTAGATCAGAATATACTGTATTTACACACTTTTTATCGTTAAGTTTAAAATTTTATGCAAAACTAATTTCCTCTTTGGTGCAGGAATGGCTGGAACTATTTACTTCCTTGCCGACCTCCTGCAACCGACGACAGCCAAGTTCCCAGCGTTCGAGGTGTAAAGGTGTATAAAATAATCTCATATTAAGATGAATGCAGATAATCTAGACAGAGTTTTTATTAGTGTATAAAGACATATTCCTTGGCTTGTAAAGCAGGAAAAAGTATTTCATTGATATTGTGACATGATAGTGTCAAGTGGGTGGGGCTAAGCCTTTTTCCCAAGTATACTGCAAAATAAGGCACATCAACAGAAGTAGACAGAGGCACTAAAAAATAAACATACTGCCACTGCTGTTAAAGTTTAATGTTTTATTTCTACAGTATAAGATAAGAAGGTGTGTTTTTGATGCAATTTGTCCAAAAATCTGTGTGTTGGAATAGTTTTTATGCACAGACTGAACTTGTCTGCTCTGCTGCATTGCAGATCCCTGCTACACAACGTCACATGCTAAGCAGCGCTTCAAGTGCAAAACCTCAGCCTGGAGTTCTAGCGTCCTCCAGGACAGGAGCCACACACACACACACACACACACACATACACACACACACACACACACACACAGAGCCGTGTTCCTGCTGCTCCCCATGCTGTAGGAAAAGCGTGTGCATGCCTGTTTCACCATCGTGTCCTATTCACTTTCCATGTTCCCACTACAAATAGGAAGTGGCGAGCTAAATCTCTGCACTGTATTTCGAAATCTTTGTATTAGAGAGTTGCTTTGGTGAATTGTTATCATATCAATAATTAGACAATAATAGAATTGGTGATTGTTTTGCATTTGTATACTGTCTCGTTGTTTGCTCTTCATGTGTCAGTGAGCTTTTAAGCACTTATAGTGGAAAGCCCTTAAAACAACTTGCTTGATTAGCACTTTAAACTTGGTTTGCCATTATTTCTGGTGTTTATGCAGGTTCAGTCTGCAAGTCTTAATTGTAGAGTTTTTTTTTTTTTTTTAAGGAGACAGTGTTACTGTTGTTCATTTGCATCTGCATAATAAAAGCTAAAGAAAGGTGATCATGATGTGTTTTTATTCATATTTATAGGCAGGTTTATATGAAATATGCTTAAAGGAGATAAACATAATTTACAAACACATGGGGAAACTCCTCCAAAGTGGTATGGGTATAAAAATTGATTGAGAATTTTAAATCTTTTTTTTTATTGTAATAATGAATGGATTAGCTATATAAATTAATTTTTTTGAAGAAAATCTTAGTGAGGTTGTGCTGCAGTGCAAAACTGTTGCTGCTAGATAAACACACTTGTGAGGTTACGTTGTGTCTGCAATGGTGCTGCTAAACAAACTTCAAATGTGGTTGCTAAGTAGTTGCTAGGTGTTTGCTAAAGCGTTGCTAGGTGGATGTTAAGGTGTTGCTAGGCGGTTAGGGTGCTGGTAAGGTATTGCTAGTTGGTTGCAAGGCTAGCATGTTGTTAAGAAATAATTAGGTTGTTGTTAGGTGGTTGTCAGGGTGCTGCCAGGGCCATTGCTAAAGTGTTGCTAGGTGGTTGCTCAGGGGCTTCTGTGGTGTTGTTACATGGTTTCTAAGGAATTTCTAGGTGGTTGCTAATGTGTTACTGGGTGGTTGCTAATGTTGCTAAAGGGGTTGCAGAGGACTTTCCCAGTGTGTTGGTAATGTGTTGCTAGGTGATTGCTAAGGAATTCCTGGGATGTTATGGTGGTACTATGTGGGTGCAATGTTGGAGTGTTGCTAGGGACTTGCTAAGTGGTTTCTAAGAATTGCTAAGTGTTTGATAGGTAGGAAGATTGGAATTGCGCTACTGAGGGGTATCTACAGTTTTGCTAATGTGTTGCTAGGTGGTTGCTGAGGAGTTCCTAGGGTGTTGTTAATGTGTTGCTAGGGTGTTGCTAGATAAAGGCACTTGTGAGATTCTTATGTTGTGGCTGCAATGGTGCTGCTAAATGGTGCTGTGGTTGCTAGGTGTTTGCTAATGTGTTGCTAGGTGGTTGTTAAGGTGTTGCTAGGTGGTTCTTAGGGTACTGGTAAGGTATTGCTAGTTGGTTGCAAGGCTAGCATGTTGTTAAGAAATCATTAGGTGGTTGTCAGGGTGCTGCCAGGGGCATTGATAAAAATTTTGCTTGGTGGTTGCTCAGGGGCTTCTATGGTGTTGTTACATGGTTTCTACGGAATTTGCTAGGTGGTTGCTAATGTGTTGCTAAACGGGTTGCTAAGGACTTCCTAGTGTGTTGGTGATGTGGTGCTAGGTGATTGCTAAGGAATTCCTGGGATGTTGTTATGGTGGTACTAGGTGGGTGCAATGTTAGGGTGTTGCTAGGGACTTACTAGGTGGTTTCTAAGGAATTGCTAAGTGTTTGATAGGTGGTTGCAATTGTGCTACTTAGGGGTTGCTACAGTTTTGCTAAAGTGTTGCTAGGGTGTTGCTCGGTGGGTACAAGGTTAGGGTTTTGCTAGGACATCAGATGATTGCAAGGGTGTTATGACGTGGTCCTGATAGTTTTGTCAGAGGGTTGCTACGGTGCTGCTAAAGTGCTGCTAGGTGGATACTGAGGAGCTGCTGTGGGGTTGCTAGTGTATTAAATATTATAAACAAATAATGGTTATTGGTTTATTTTCATTTAATTACATTTATGATGATCAAATCTGGGCAGCACAGTGGTTGTACATAGTGGTTAACACGCCCGCCTCACAGAAGGTCCTGTTTGGGAGTCCCAGGACTCGGTGAAAGCGTTTTAGAGTGGAGTTTGCCTGTTCTCCCTGTGCCCTTCTGTGTTTCCTCCAGGTACTCTGGTTTCCTCCTACAGCATGTCAACCAAGCCTTCCCGTCAACCAAGTTGTAAATTGGATTAAAAATATAAACCATGTGGAAATATTAAACTTTTTCCTTAATTAAAAAAACAACCAAAAAAAATTTTAAATCCCATGCCAGCATAAAAAGTAAAACACTCCAGCATGATTACCCAGGGCAGGGAGTAAAATCTCCTGCCAAATCCAAATAAGGCTGCTACCTCCTCTACTATGTACAATCCAGCACTCATTATGGCTTTTTTAAACCACGACCTGAGATCAGCCTTGCTGTACTGCTATAAGAATGTAAAACTCCTTCAGCCTTCTGGTGAAGTGGATCCTGGATCAGTTATTAATACAAGGAGTAACCTGAACCACTGTAAAGCATCTTTACGATCCATGGCCTACTGCTAGGGAACATGGGTAGGGTGTAAGACATGTAGGACCCTTGGGAAGTCTCGGGGTGAAAGAAATTGACACCTCTGGACAGACAGGAACTAAAGATAGATCTCCAAGTGAATGAGGTGGTGAGTAAGACATGTTTTGGAACAAGTCAATCATCCTGTATCTTTGTTTAATTAGTATTACTGCTGGGACACCTATAAAGGGCAACAGTTTTTTGTTTGGTTGTTTTTTTTTTTTAAAGCACATAATCCATAAATACTAAACATACACATCTAGTGTCCAAGCTAAAACTCACCACACACAAGAAATGCACAGTACAGTGAATATTAACAATTAAATTCCTTCTAGGAAAACTTACCCAGTTTTGCCAATCTGCTCAGATGTGATCTATCTATATATCTATCTAATATTTCTTGCTTTTACACTGTAATTTTACACAACTGTATCATTGCAAGTTCATACACTGAGCAAACCTTTGTTCATTTTCTTTTTTCTTTTTTTTTTTTTTGGCTCAACAATTCCTTTAACAACCTTGAAGCATGCAATCTTAGCAGATCTGTTATCAGTCTGAAGTCAAGTTTGACAACCTTCTGGATTTGAGACATCTTACATGTGACAGTTTGTTTAGGGGATGAATATTAATGTTGTTTTTAGAGAAAGAAGCACTGATTGACAGACACAGAGGCCACACCTCTGACTGACTGGCAAAAAGGCCACACCTCTGCTCCAAGGATTGACAGACACAGAGGCCACACCTCCTTCATGGGTACTGATAGGCACAGAGACCACACCTCCTTTAATGGGACTGACAGAACACAGAGGCCCAACCCCCTTACTGAGACTAACAGGCATAAAGGCCACACTTTCTTTACTGGAAACAGTAAAGCACAGAGACCATGCCTTATTTACTGGGACTGATAGACACAGAGGCCACACCTCCTTTACTAGGACTTACAAAAACATAGCCCATACTTCCTTTAGTGGGATTGACAGGTCGCAGAGACCATATATCCTTTACTGGGACTAACAGGCATAGAGGCCGCACCTCCTTTACTGGGATAGAGCCACACCCCCTTCACTGGGAGGGAGAAAAACAATGACCACATCTGTATTACTGAGACTTACAAAACACATAGTTCACACTTTCTTCACTTGGACTGACAGGCAAGATGCTACACCTCCTTTAATGGGACTGCCAGGCACAAAGGCCACATCCCCCTTTACTGGGAGTGAATGTCACATGCGACATGCGACACCACTGAATTAAAAAAATAATAATTTTATTTAAAAGAATTTAAAAGAGCTGCACTAAAATCCATGTCTGTGTTAATTTTTTATGAAATGTGCCTTTGGGAACTAGAGGAGAACATGGACAGGAATTAGGAATCATGTTAAAGACCTCATTATGACTAATACATGGTGGTGAAGGTTTTTGGTGACAAAAGAGCCACAAGAGAAACAATGAGTCACAACGACACTCAGGAATTCAGATTTGACTGTTCTAGCTTCACTGATTGGACACTAGATTCCTGTTCATGCAGTTGAGATTGAAAAGCTATGTTTCATGTCACATTTTGGTACACATGAACAAAATAGTTGTAAAATCATTCAAATTTATCAAAATATGCTATTATATGGTTATAGACTGCAAACTTTGCCATTAAATTTCATTAGTGTGCTTTGTATTTGTCCGAATTTGGGGATCTTTATAAGACAGCTGTCTTCATCACAGAAATGCTGCCACTTTGCGACAGAACACAAGGTTATTGGTGTGTTATATTGCACTGTACATGATGCTTTCATGTTTGATAGCTCAGTAACTAACTTTTTTTTTTTTTTTTTTTTGAGCTAGCATTTTAATAAATGTGTTACTGGTTTTAGTCTTTCCTAGCTTGGTAACCATCTTACTAATCATTTTATATTCTTAGCTAAATTTGTTTTTAAAAATGTTTATAGTTTTAAAGTTTGCTAGCTTGGTAACTTACTATTCTTTTTATATTTTGAGCTAACTTTTTAATAAACTTTATATCATTTTTAATGTTTATTAGCTTGTTAGCCAATTTGCTTATCTTTTTATATTCTTTATAATAAACTGATACTGGTTTTCATATCTGCTAGCATGAGAACTAGCTAGTTGTTCTTTTTATATTGTTAGCTAGGTTTGTAACAATCTTGCTCCTGGTTTTAGTGTTTGCTAGGGTTTCAAATACTGTTTATTTTTGTTTAGCTTCTTGTTGAACTTGGTAAGTTGTTAAATTGACAGCTAATTTTAGTGTAAGAGCCATAATTAGCCTGGTTAACATTGCTAAATCAGCACGCACACTTCTCTTAAAATATACTAGAATTTTCTGTAACTAAAAAAAATGAATCAATTTACTATTGCGTCAGCATTTTATGGATTAATGCCAAGTTGTAGGGCTAAATAATGTTATGATAACTGTGATACTGGGTTTAGATATCATGTTGTAAAGATCTTTAATACAATATTTGGATAGACTTAATCAAATAAATTAAAACTAAATTAATGTAAATGCAAATAAATCTATTCTTAGTATTACAATCGAAGTAAATACATTCTGAGTTTTACCAAGCCACTTAAATAACCATATGTGGCTCCGAATTGCAGGTTAAAAATATCACCGGTACAGACTAAAAGACTTCTAATTTTCTTTGCCTTAAAAGCTACATTTTGGTGTGCAACACATTTATTTACTATATGTTTATCCTGAACAATTCTTCCAGCCAGTTATTAGAATTTGAACATGATGTTATGATGCATTAGGAAGCAGTATAATGCTGACCAAAAGTTCAGAGGGTCTCAAAAAAGTGGCCTGGAGAGTAAGTCTAAAAATACCCAGTGCCCTCGTGGAGGGCGCGTCCTGGGCTATTCAGCTTGCCCTAAGAAAGTTAAAGAAAGTCATGAAGCGTCAACCGATCCTCCCTGTGACATCACCAGCCTGACTTAAATAAGAAGGCCTGAAACTGAGAGAACAGGACCACTCTCCTGGGACTACGGCTTCTTCACTTGTGCCCCTTCTCCCCTCCATCTAAACTGCATCATGGTGTGTACTTGGGAATATTTCTTTCTTTCTCTCTCTTTCTCTGTTTTGTGATTTGGAAATCTATCCATGCCGCTTCTTCGCAAAAAATTCTGGATTACATTTGGCAAAGGATGCTGGTGATCCCTTTTTTCCCTCCCCAAAACTATTTGAGACAGAAACGGGATCATTTTAGTGTACAAGGATGCATCTGAGAGATGTTTTTAAATGGGGTTAAATAGAATTCTTCAAAAATAACTTGTCGTACTTTTATATGCACAAGCAAAATGTTGAGCATTTATGCATTAATTAGTCATGTAATCAAGAATTCAAGATTTTGTATTTGTGTCTTTGCCAGGGTGATTTCACTGCTGACCAGCTTGAGGGTGAGTATAAATGCTATCAAGGTGTATTTATGAATTTATTTGTTCATTGTGTATTTGACACGTCAGCAAAATTGTACTTGTTTAAGCTACATAATAAACATTTTTGAAAATAGATTATTCACAATTTTTGAAAATAAATAATTCACAAATTATTTACATGTTACACAAAATCCAATATGGTCACATGATGGACAACTTGTAAAACTTAATTTTGTAGAATTCTGTCCGTAACACAAACAAAAAGCTTTTTAATCCAACATGAAGCCTAAAGACAAACCTTACTTTAGAGATGCTATCCTTGCTAACACAAAAATTCCAAAAACACAACACAAAACAAAAGATGCCATTACCAAGTCCAATCACCAATTGTTGAGGACAAACATGTCCAGGTTGTAGGTTGAATGGTTATATTTTTGGGCAGATTTTTGGTTAAGTTCAGTGCTAGCATGGGGTAAAAGTGTGTCAAATTAGCATAAATACATTTTTAACCCGTATTTTTTTTTTTGACGATAGCATGTTGAGCAGGAACTCAGTCATGAATTTTGATATACCAACCAAACCCAAGAACGCCTCAAGAAAAATGAGGCTAAATATAGCTCCTAGTGGAGGGTGTGCCACATAGCGTACATAGATACATAGATAGTTTACTGTTAGTGTGATCTGGGGTTTATGATGTAGGGTTAGGGTTATAAATATAAAAAACCTGATTCATGTATTGTGTTAGGACTACAACAGTAGCTTATATCATAGTCGAAATGTTTTGAAAATTCTTGTGAAAAAAGCTTTTGTATTACAGCTTAAAGTGACAGGATCCAAGAATTTCTTGCAGCTGTTATTTAAAGCAATAGCGAATTAGTGCTGATCCCTGTCTAAACTGCTGGATCAAATATCTACTGATCATGCATTTTTACTCTCAGTCCCCTAATAAGTGTTGACCGTAATGAACATGCTGATCCCCTATGTCTCCAACATACTGTATTTCTGAGCACTTGTCAGCTTTAGCGTCATAGTTAGCATGCTGCGCTTCTTCCTGTTCAGATGGAATTGTAGACATGTGTACGGTTGCATTTCCAGAAAAAGACATCTTGTTAACTCGGGGTTGCAGATTACGCCTCACTCAGCATTCCACTGTTACACTTTGCCATGTTTGGCAAAAGCTGCTTTCTTAAGACGTATCAACTAACACATCACCAAATGGCGCCTGGAACAGGGACAGCTGGTCTGCACGTGGCCATCAATCTGTCACTGGATCACTTTCCTTTTAGAACCATTGAAATAGCATTGCCAAGAGGGTCATTCCTTGTCTTCTTGAACACACAGTTGGCCTTGTTAATTAGCATAGGGTGTTGAAGGCCTCTTTCTTTGACCTTTGGGGGGAAATGAGCCAGGATATCAATGGCACACTTTAAAATTGTAATGAAATGCATTTAAAATTGAATATAAAGTTGTAGTGATAAAACTATTAGCCTTTGTTTACCACCATCTGCTACCTTGAAAATTTTTAGTCCTGAATATATCTTAATCTCCTTTCTCCAGACTTCAAAGAGGCCTTCGGTCTCTTCGACAGAGTTGGCGACAACAAGATTGCCTACAACCAGATTGCTGACATCATGCGTGCTCTGGGACAAAACCCAACCAACAAAGAAGTCAAGGCAATTCTGGGTAACCCCTCCGCCGATGGTAAGAGCTCAAATTACTGTTTCTTTACAGATTTTTGAACATTTTAAAGTTTTGACTTAAACGGATTATTCAGACACACCTTAATCTGAACCTTCCTATGCCTAACTTTAGTTGACCTTTGCTTAAGACAAAATAATAAGGCTATGACACATGGTTATCTTGCTAAGAATTAAGTTTTGATTAAACCTCCTGTTCATTAACTTAACCCAAAGAGATATTATATTAAGTTTATAGCAGGATTTATTATGACTAACTTTCATTTACTAGCTTCTACAAAAAAAAAAAAAAATTATAAATTAAATTACATTTTAAAATATGAATTATCCATTAATGGAAACAAAGTTCCAAAAACAATTTAGAATTTTTTATTTTTTTTTATACCAAAAAAACAGTTATTTCTTTCAAATAATTGAACATAAACATATTTTACAGGCTTACTAAGGTCTGGAAATCAAATTTCCCTTGCTAGCTTAAACATTTATTTTATTAAGAATTATTAAAATATCACATTTAATATATTTATTATCTATTATCTAGTTTTATGTAAAACATTCAATATTTAAAAACTTGCTTAAATCCAAAGCTACAACAGCTAGTCAGCTTATTTGCTTTGGACTTCTGGTTATTTTCTTAGCATGGTAACTACATCTGACACATTCACACTGATGGCTAATGTGTTTGCTAATGATTTCTACTCAGGACACTGTAGAAATGATGGCCAACTGGTTTGCGCTCAAGAGATCTCACTTACCCAAAATGTTGGTGATTCTTGGTGTTAACAAGACTTGGTGTCATTCTTTTTCAGACATGGCCAACAAGAGGGTTGACTTCGATGCTTTCTTGCCCATGCTGAAGACTGTGAATGGCATCCAGAAGGGAACCTACGATGACTATGTTGAGGGTCTGCGTGTCTTCGACAAGGAAGGCAACGGCAAAGTGATGGGCACTGAGCTGCGCATTGTGCTGTCCACACTGGGTGAGTGAACAAGCTGGGGATTGTGGGAAATTTTTATTGTCTTTCTGTTTCAGTTTCTTGGTCATAATGGGGGGAAATCCAAGAGCCCCAGCTAATACAAATCCAAGAACTTGATTAAGAACTGATGGAATAAATTCGTAACATTGAACATTGTGCCTTTTGACAGGAGAGAAGATGTCCGAGCCTGAGGTTGACGCTTTGATGAAAGGGCAGGAGGATGAGAACGGCTCTATCAACTATGAATGTAAGGCTTACAAACGAACCAAACTTAGTACAGAACATGGTACAATGTCATGCATTGCTAATTAAGCACATTATCCAGTAGCTTGGGGATAATTTATATCTAAATATCTGCTATTTTGCAGCCTTTGTTAAGCACATCCTGTCTGTGTAAGAAGCCCCCTCTCCAAGGGAGTGGTGAGAGAAAGGTGGTGTATCTACAGACCCCATGGTGTCAGGAAGTCAACTATGTTTTCGAAGACCAACCAAACCACAAAAAAGGACTATGAGATGTAATTTCTAAGCACATTCTCTCTTTTGCCCATGTTTTTCCCTCTCTGGAAGCCATCCTGTCAATGCAGTCTTTTTTGGCCCTTGCGTCGTTCCTTCTTATTGGCCCCGGGGACAGCGTTCCACAGTTGGGTGGAAATCGAGGGAGTAGTCACCGTCTGCTCATGAAGTGAGGGTGCGTTTTCTGTTCTCCTCGGCCACCCGTGACACTCCAGTCGTGTTAAAGGCATGACACTTGGCCGCCGTCTCCACTGCCCAGAGCTCACACTCACGTTTCACAATAAATTCTTTTTCCAAAAGTTCTTATTGGTCTTTGTTTTTGTTATTATCAAAAACACTTTGCTGCCATTTCTCATTTATGACTGAAGATACCCGGCCTGCCTGATATAGATATATAGATATAAATGATTATGTTTAAAATGTTAGAAAGAGATATTATAGAGTGATCCAGTTATTTATTTATTTGTTTATTTATTTATTTAAATTTATATAATATTTTTTACATTATTCCACTTCTTACACAACTTGTTATACATAGCAATGGTCTTGGTCCATTATACATACATTCACCAATACTTTGACCAATATTCTTTAAAATGCTGTGTAATAAAACATTAATAAAAGTCTTTGAAGAAAAAATAAGTAACCTCAAATATATCACAAGTATAAGCTTGTGAAAATTGTAATGCAAATGGCATGAAATTAAATAATATTTTAATTTGTTATATTATTTTATAGTCTACAATCATTTGGGTCAATAGTTTAGAAATCAATAGCAAGTGTTCTTTTTATCCAGTGTATTCAATTGAAAATGATATTCATGTGAATAAATAATAACTACAAAATTATGTAATTTATTATAATTTAATATAATTTTTTTATGGTTAACTATTCTGCAAGCTCAAGAAGGATCAGGACAACAGAAGACGATTCCCAAAATGACCTAATAAACTGATTCCCTTCTGGCCCAAATTCAGCCTCACAAATATACAAGACAGACAGACACTTTTTAACCCAGATATCAATTATTTCACCAAACAGTGTTGCAAATGAGCAAAAGTGTTATTTAAAAAAAATATATATATTTTTTTCCTTTAATATGTTTGGCTTTTTAGGTGTGCATTTCTGAGGATTTTACAGTTCTAGTCTGAATTCATATTTATAATACTTTTACCACCACAAAATAAATAATGATTTACCTTTATTTTTAAAATAATAATAATTATTATTTTTATTGTTGTTATAATAATAATAATGATGATGATAATAATAATAATAATAATAATTATTATTATTATTATTATTATTAAAATTACTAACTTTTTTATTGCAGTCTACAATCAAATTTTTATTTATTTATTTATTTTTTGATATACTGTATTAATCCCGCAAGGGAAATTATTGTCTCTGCATTTAACTCATCCAAAGTGAGCACACACACACACACACACACACACACACACACACACACACACACTCGGAGCAGTGGCTGCCACACACATTGTGGCACCCGGAGAGCAGTTGGGGGTTCGGTGCTTTGCTCAAGGGCCCTCCAGCTATGAAGGTGGAGGAAGGGAAGGTGCAGCTCTCTCCCCCACCGCCACACATTTTTCCTGCTGGTTCGGGAATCGAACCAGCGACCTATTGGTCCCAAAGCTGGCTGTCCCCGTAAATAATATACATTTATAAAGTTTTTCATAGTCTCCCACAGGACACATTTTTATACTTATATACCCTTATTTAAAACTAACTAAATAAATAAAATAATAATAATAATAATATTATTATTATTATTAGTGTTCTTGTTCTTGTTATTATTATTATTATCCACTTTGTGACAAAGACTGTACATTTATATCATTTATGTTGGTAAACTTTGCATATCCTGACGTCAGTGAGAAAATCCAGCACATTTCGTCACGTTTTTTTGATTTGTCCCTTTTCGGCACCCGTACGCGGTTCTATATCCGGAAAGTTTTCACTACAATGGCGACGGTGCAGCACCGCGGCGAAGGGCCTCGGGCTGGAGGTGAATTTATCAACGCTAATTCTCATTTATTTATCTCAGATATTTTATTTTAGATTTAGTAGGATTTTAAGAGAGGGCACAAATAATTCAGAGACACAGAGAAGATTGTTGCATGCAGCTGAGTTAGCCAAGCTACCGAAGCTAAACGTTAGCTTACACTGTTGTTTTGGGGGTGGGGTTAGAAAGTGTTTTTAAGTACAGGTTAAAATTAAAATGGTTGGATTTGCTCTTTACTGCTGCAGAATATCTAATCTACTTTAGCAACTTTACTAATCTACTTTAGTATAATAATGTTTAGGACATTATTTAATTCTCCGTCTGCTTTTTTGATCTACGAAGCTAATGTAACTAACATGTAATGAAAGATAATGACCACCAGTTGTTTACTAGTAGGCAAAACTCTACTGCATTATCCATATCATCAGTGCTCTCTGGTTATAATATATACACACAGTGTGAGGAGTAAAATACTTCTGGGGTTTGCTGATATGGGAAAATAATCAAAGACATGGTGATGTAATGGTCCCTGGTAACCGTGACAACCATGGTGTTGACCATTTTCCTCTAACAGCACATTCTGAAGTGTTTATCTTTTATAGCACAGTGACTTTGCAATGGGTTATATTTTTTACCATGTTAAAAAAAATTACTTCAGCGTTTTTTATCCAGTCACAATAACATTCAATGCTTTTCAACATTTCATGCATTTCATATATAAAATATCAGCTTTGCAGCTGTTAAAATGAACCAACCCCTTGTGACCAATCAGATCTTAAGCAGTGCTGTGCTATTATATAAAGTAACCAGGTATAATTCACAAATTCCTTGCAGCACATGAACACAAAGATCTAGCAAGTTAGATCTAGCTTAGCTCAGTATGATGGTGGCGGATGGACGAGTAGATGTTCTCTGCTCACCAGCAGCACTTCTGAGCAGGTCCTCCTGACGTCCCTCATCTTCCAGGTAACTGTAGCTCTCCTTTGGCCACCACGGCTACAGTCGCTCACCTTGGTAAGTTGTTTCGCCTCCAGCAGGAGCGGAGGAGAAGGCAAACGGTGGGAAAAGTAACACTGTCTCCAACAGCCCTGGAGAAGAAGGAGGAGGAGGTGGCCTGGGGAAACGGCCAGCCAGCAACGACGAGCTCCAGAACCAGCCGGCGCCTCCTAAAATCCCCAAACCGAGCGCCAGTAGCGCTAAGAAACCTGCTCCTATTTCCATCAAGTTAGGAGCTAGCGTGAGTAGTGCTAATAATACTAGCTAGCTATTCCTGCATTCGCATTAGCTAAAGATAAATAAGTCATGAAGCTCTGCCCACAATGCCTTGTGTAGGAGGTTTTACTTCAGCATGTAATGTTAGTAATGCTATTTATTTACCTCTATTAAAGAAAAAAAGACTGTGTAATAGCTAGCTGATCTTAGCAAACAGATGACTGATAAATTGATGGACTTTGACTGTTTCATAGTTTTCAGCATTTAAAATGTTGATCATGGTTTAAACATGTTATGGACGCCTTTCTGAAGCATGTACACTCTTTTCCAGAAACCAAAGGAAGCAGCGCCTGTTTTACCCACCAAAAAACCTGCTTCGGTTTTTGATGACGATGACGTGAGTTATTCTCTGACACACAAACAGGAAGATGTAATGAGATTAGCATTAGCTGTTAATGTAAAATGCTTTGGACTGCCTTTGTAGAGTGAACCAGAGGAGATGCCTCCAGAAGCGAAGATGAGGATGAAGAACATTGGAAGGTCTGTCTGTTTTTTTGCTATGTATTAAAATCTTTTTTTCTAACATCCACAATGGGAGTCTACCATATGGCAGCCCATGGCATAGTAATCCCTCACCCCCATTGCTTTTTTCAATAAAGTAATTTTTTTGGCGCAGTTATAGAGAATGGCCTCTGCTACCCTTACAGCAATATTGGTTTACTCCACTCAAGCTCTCTAGCACTTAGTGTAAAGCTGAGTTCTAGAGACACCATGTTCACTACCCTTCTGAATTTTCTCTCAGTTCTACAAATTCTGCCCAAATTATCCCCAAATTTGGATCACAAGGTCGAAGTGTTTATGATGCACAAACGAATCAGGACGTGAAGATGCATCTCTGCAGCAGTGTGTCATTCTGACCAAAATTGATGGATAACTTACTGAAGGACCTTCTCATGAGGGACTGCAAAAATTTTGTTGAAATTCACCTCCAGGTGGCATTGTGGTTCACAAATTCCTAGACATGCTCATAACTTTGCTACCACTTAATTTCAATTCAAGGTTTTCTTTTGATTCCCATGAAGATGCAGAGTGTTCTTGATCGAATTTGGGAAGAACAAAAAGTTTTGAAACATAATCAAATATTTCCTCTTCTACAATCTTTTGTCCAATCATCACAGCCTTGTGAGAGGGCAGCCAGAAGGTCCTGGATTTTGATAGGTTTGAGTGTGATGGACAGCAAGCATAAGTTAGTTCCTGCAATAGTCTGGCAAGCTATTTAAGGTGTGCCTCACCTTTGCCCAGTGTTGGCTGAGATAGGCTCCAGTCTCCCCTTGACCCTAATAGGATAAGCGGTTTGGCAAATAAGTGAGTGGATGTGTATTGAGAGAGTGAATGTTCCATAAAAATAGGAATTTGATGGTTCGCCAAAATTCTCAAATATAAGTATCAAAATTAAGATTTGACTGTTTGCAATTTAACAGTTAGTCCTACTAAAATCAGGAACTGAGGTTATATCTTGGCAGTGGTTGGACGTGTTACCTTTAAATTTAGCATATCTTACTGGTAACAAGTACTGGTGGATCCAATGGCTGTTGATTTGACTTCTTTCATTGGTCAGGGTGAAAACAAAAAGCTTGGCCCCTTAAACGCTGCTCTGTCTGATTAGTAGAGTTGTTGAATTAATAAGAGGATGTAGAATTGAATCACTCAAAACAGTTAGATAAGTGGATCACAGCTCTATTATATAGATAGATATAGATATATTGGTCAGTCACAACTTTACATCTATATTTTATTGTTTGTAATGAAACTGATTTGTTGCTATGCTATTACAGGGACACCCCAACGTCAGCAGGCCCTAACTCATTCAACAAAGGCAAGCAAGGATTCTCCGACCACCAAAAGCTCTGGGAGAGGAAGCTTAAATCGCAGACAGATAAATAACTCCTGCCATTATAGCTCTACTTTGTCGTCTTTTTTTTTTTTTTGTCCCTTGTTTTTGCGACAGACTTTTGTAAGATATACATGTACATACAGGATGTGCTGAGACTGAGTTCTGACACCAATTTTTATTTTTTTTTATTGTGTGTGTGTGTGTGGATTTTTTTTTTGTTTGTTTGTTTTTTTAATCCTAGCCTTTTATTCATTTGCTTGAATAACATTAATGGTGATTTCTCCGGATATCCTCTAGTTAGCATATTTGATCAATTTTAGTAGCAAATGCTGATTAGACAGACATTATTAGCAAAAAGGATGTGGAGTTCCTGATGCTGATATAATAATGTGCCGTCACTAAAGTGTATGGAGTAAGGATGTGTTCTTTGTGTTGTGTGATTTTTATTTTTTGAGAAAGAGGATTAAATTGAACTGATGATACAAAGCTGTCTTGTTTCAGTTACTTCTTTCTTCTTGTCTTTTGTGAAGTTGATTTGTTATCATTTGCTTTGTAAATTGTTTTATTTTGAGTGATTATATTCGAGAAAACTCCTTACATAACTTTGGGTTGAAGGCATGACAACACCATCTCTTCTTCCTCGTGTTACAGCACGCTTATGGTGTTGCTGTACGTGCTGTCTTGGTTTTAAAATGAAGCTGATCATCTACACCCAAGTCCTCAGCTGACACTGGGCGAAGGTGGGAAACAGCCTGAACAGCTCACCAGTCCATCACACTCACACCTAGGGGCAATTTGGAACAGCGAATTAGACTAATGTGTATATCTTTGGACTGTGGGAGGAAACCGGAGTATCTGGAGGAAACACATGGGAGGACCGCGAGAAAATGCAAATTCCACACAGAAACGCCCAGGCCTGGGACTTTCTTGCTGTTAGGTGTATGTGTTGTGTTAACCACTACACCACCTGTGCCCCAAAGTATTTAAGCGTATCACTTTTTACATGACTGAAGTTAAAGTATACTGACCGTCATTAAAAACTTTGAGAAATTTCTGTGTATCTGTACTTGTAGGGGGGGTTGGGAGTATACCCTGTGGGCACTTGAGAAAATGATGAGTTGTCATTTTGTCACGCTTGATTGCATGTGTGTAGGTCACTTTGCAAAAATAGATAAAATGCAGTTTGAGCAAAACACAATGTGTATCTGCACAATTTGAGGAGTGGTTTGGAAAGCATATATAAAAGCTTAAAAATGTCCATTATTGTTAGTCTAGTGCACGTCATAATGCCACGTCTATCATGTGAACAACGTCTCCAGGCAATGGTTGTGGTGAGGGCCGGGTTAAGCTAGAGTGAGGTAGTGAGGCATATGGGCTGTCCACAACCCACCATCAGAAACTTGATTGACCGCCACAACATGACAGGGTCAGTTGACGACAGGCCACGTCCAGGGCGAGAGAGACTGATGACTCCCGAACAGGATCATTACATCCGGTTGCAGCACTTGCCTTGGACTGGTTTTGCCGTGCTGTACCACCGCAAATCACCGCCTGTATCAACACAAACGGAGGCCATACCCGATACTGACTGCTGTGACTTTTATTTTGGCAGGTGCCATTTAGTTTTGTTGTTTTTGAAGTGCATAATTTATTCTTGACACTTTTGTTTGTTGTTTTTGGAAGCCAACATGCTAAACAAATTATCCATATTACAAAAAAATCCAGTTTTGGGTACCAGAATAAAAATGATGTCGAAAATTATGGTCTCAAAGTTTTTAATAACTGTCACTGTGATTTATCTTTGGAAATGATTTAAAATGTGAACATTTTGTTCAAAAGTAGAGAAATGACTACAAAAAAAGACTGAATGAAAAAATTTTAATGTATAATTTATGAAGTGATTGAATAGGAATACAGCCTTATGTGATCTATATAGACAATGTCATAGGCAGGGTGATGGCAGACACACACAACCTTACCTCAGATTTGAGGGTAATTTTTTGTAGATACCACTCAACGCAAGGAATATTACACTAAAATTATGCTTAGAATAAAATGTGAGCTGGTCCTGAGGTGATTGTTTTGTAAAGACAACCTAAAGGCTAAATGAGAGAAACATGATAAAGCTATTGAGAATGTCAACATTTACCTCAAATTTGATGCTAATTTCTTTAGGATAACGCTCAGGGCAACTAATATCACACTAAATTTGTTATGATTCATTTTGTTTGATAGTCACAACACTGTTATTAGACAGCTGAGAAATACAGACAGCAAGCATAAGTTAGTTAATTAATGAGGTAATGATTTAGCAATCTAGCATATACCTGTTAACACTTTTATATAGAGGTGTAGTACCATTTACCATTAATGGCAAATTATTAGGAAAAGACTACAGACAACTAACAATCTCTGAAATAATACTCAGGATAAACTGATAACCCAACCTCTAAACCACAAACTCCAGTGTCAAACTCCAGGCCCATGGGCCAAATCCGGCCCTGCAACTCATTTTATGTGGCCCGCAAGAACTTTTAATGTATATGATTATCGTACATTCTTTTCATCAACTATTCCGATGAAGCGTAATTCATCATCCATCCACATGACTCAGGAGAGATTGCAGGCTAGCTTGTCGCAGTTAAGCATTGTCAGAAAAGGAAAGAGAATAAAGGAAACTTGGACCGATTTCATGGTTTCCCTTTTTGTATAGATGTTGGGTGACTATTCGGCCCTCGATGACCTTGAAATTTAGTGATGTTGCCCTCAGTGAGAACGAGTTTGACGAATTTTTTTTTTCTTTCTTTTTTTTTTTTTATAAAACCTGTCCTGTCCAGCATCATAGCAAGCCGAATGGCAGTCTGGTTACTGTGTTGTGCCAAACAAATTTGCTTTTCCAAGGGGAGGTTTATGGGTATAAGGCTCCTCTTGATAATCTGATTCAT
>JBCNYH010000009.1:3563864-3582157 GCA_039654325.1 Tandanus tandanus
TCACCACTCCCGCGGGGCAGAGCGACTCCGGACAGCGCCTCCAGCACCGAGCTCTTCCCCGAGCTCTGGTCTCCGATTACGGCGATGGCAGGCAGCGCGAGGTCCTTCTCCACACCGAGCGCACGCAGAGAGTCGATCAGGTCGATGCACGGACGCACCTTCTCCTCATACTGTTCACTCAGGCTCGCACTCATCTCTGACAACTGATCAAACTTTGGCAAACTAAATCAATGATGGTTAACAAATGTATGTTATTTTTTTTCGTTTAGAGCCGGCGATTTTACTCAGCTTTGCGATCTCTCTGACACAAAAGGATGCTTTCCCTGTAATGCAAATTGCCAGCACCACTGTATTGAGATGACAATAGAAGGGTAGGAGAAATTCAAAACCTGTGGGTGTGACAAACCATTTCCTGATCAGGTTTTTAGGATGAACGCAAACAGCATCCCAGCCTATTATATATTTTTGTAAGTCATGACATCTTTCATTCTCAGGAATGAGATCCATTTATTATAGGGACACTCTGCTATAAGATGAGGCATTCAGAATAGTGTCAGCTCTTTATCGCATGCATTCTACTAGGTGGCCCCCAGTGCCTCCCCACGACCCTAATTAGGATTCCGAAAATTAATGAATGGCGACTAATAAATCTCTCCATCTACCACATCCCTGCTGTCCATGAAACCATCCATCCATCCATCCATCCATCCAGTTCTCTATTGCTGTTTAATATAAAGAGTACAAAACACTTTTTTTAACACCTAATCTAAGGAATAATGTATTTTTAGATAATTGTGTGGTGTTCATCTGAGTGCTGCTTCTTTTCCTCTATAGCCTTCAGTATGCTTCGCTTTGAAAACACATCAGCTCATGCTACTGCTAGCTAACTAACTCTTTTAGCAAGCTGCATCTATTGTTTATAATAACTAAACGAGAAGCACGCAGCAGCTTCTAGAGTGCATTATAAACATTATACTTCAATTAAAAATTTTATATACTGTGCTTCAAAATTGGAAACCATCACGAAAGCAAATATTTACTTAGCAAAAAACCCTTCAATTAACCAGTGATGATATTGTTAGCTCTATTTAAACACCTGCTGTCACTCACTCCTGTCCAGGGATGTCAATAAAAACCAGACACGCCCCTAAATATGCAAATACACGATGATACGTAATATCTTATTTACCGTGGAACAATTTGGAGATAAAACAGCACAATATTGACAAGCATAGAATTTAGTCAATGAACTTAAAATGACTTGTGAAGAGATTTTTTATTTGGTATAAAATTCCATTTTTACTTGTAGTTAGCTTCACACTTCATATTTTCATTCCATTTTATTTCACCACCTCTTGAACCTCTTGAACATACTTCAGATTTAAGCACATTAGGCATCGGGGGGTGTGTGTGTGTGTGTGTGAATCGTCTGTTAATGAACAATGCCTTTAAGGTCGAAGTTAGGAGGAATTATAACAATGTTATGTTTTCTGTTTACACATTGTGTGCACTACACGAGAAATTGTTGCTTTCCCTTTTTTTTTTGTTTGTTTGTTTGTTTGGTTTTTTTTACATTTTCTTAGTGAGAGAAATTGAAGAAGAAGAAGAAGTAGAATCAGCAACTGAGCAGAGATCTGTGGTAAATAATGTAAAGAATTATGAGGGAAAATATATATTTTTTTTAAAAAATAAATAAATAAATAAATAATAATAATAATAAAAGAAGTCCCATGGGTGCACTCGGGTCCACGTCACTTCCGCTTAGCAACGGCCCACCGCAATATTTACTCGGTGAAAACAAATGACGCATCAGTATCGCGTCTTATCTCCTCGTGTCCGACTGCGCCCATTGTTTTAGTTTTCTTTCTTTCTCGTCTCCTCTTCAAACGCCACATTTATTAGCGCATGCGTCCCTCTAGTGGTCACTTACGGTAATACAGGTAAATCACTGCATATCAGCACATCCCCCTTTTTTTGAAGTTATGACCAATGAACAAAAGAAAACACGTCTTAACACATATAGATGATATCAGAATTGTAAACATCAAAAATTACAACATTTTCGTATATCACTTTTTTAACTATTGCCTTCTCCAGCTTGTTTCAGCTGAACATTTCAACATGCTTTCAATTAGCATCAAGCCCTTTTAGAAAAATTAACAAATTACAAAAAATCAGATTTGTAGGGGTTTTTTGGTTGTGGGGTTTTGTTTGTTGTTGTTTGTTTGTTGTTGTTTTGTTTTTTTTGTTTTTTTGTATATAACACGACTTTAGAACATAAAGCCTAGCTCGCATGTAAGCAATCACGGCTTATAATTGAATATATTTTCAGAGGTAGTTGGTCGAATTTGAGGTAAATGATTCGTATTCGCGGTCTTGGAAAAAGTTTTGGACCTGCTCAAAATTTGTTTTGAATTCAGAGTGGCTCGAATACGAGCAAACAGCTTCCATTTTTGAACGGCTCAAGCGACTGAATTTTGTCACGTGAATCTGCCCCTATATGGACAAAGAAAAACCCATGAAATTATGACAGGTCACGCGAATCTGTCCCTTTTTTACAAAGAAAATGCCACGAAATGATGCACAGGTCACGCAAATCTATAAAGAGGCGGCCGGCGAGAGTCCTGTGCGCCTCTATTTACACTTTGGTTTTCAAAAAGATATTATAATAATCTGCATATTTCCTACATGCAACATGCCTCTTGCTATCACACACGTATTATAAAAATATTATATTATTTCTAAATGTAAATGGTAGTTCCGGTCTCAAGCTGCTTTTCACAACACACAGAGGAACGCGCATCTCAGATCTGTTCCATTTGCACTATGATCTGATTCTTTAGGATGTATTACAGGAGACATATAGAAATATATATATATATATATATGCTATGCAGTAATCTATTGCCGTATATTTTTTAATTATTTACTTTTCCTGGAATAACTAGTTCAACTTGGATTTCCCACATAATCTCTCCTCTGACATAATATGGGATTTTCCCTTATCAGAGAGAGTTGTAAAGCTGATATAAACAACAGGTAACAGGTACAGGTAATTATGCTCTGATCTGACATGGAATGAACAGGTTTTTCCACGCAGCTCCGCGCTCCACTATCTCAAACACATGTCTGTGTTTTAGCTTCAAACCAATAGTGCAGGCTGAAATAGCGGCTGTCCCATAAACCAAAGCTGAGCAGCTCATGCTGGAATACTCAACTAATTCAACCGGACCCACTGGACTCGAGACAATCGAATGGACGTTACATATAAAATGTACAGAGAAAAAAGTGCAAAAAGTCATTAAGAAAGCACTTGGATTTGTTTTATTTACATTTTAAGGGCAGGTTCAATACAATATATTACATACAGCCAGTGCAGGGTCACGTGATAATTTATATTAGAAGGTTTTGATGAGACCGCGCATTTTTTCTTCATTTTTTCATCTATCCACACACTGTCTCTTGGATAGTCTCTTTGGTTTTCAGAAGGTTTCGATGATTCCTCCTGAGCATGTGTCCTTCCTCAGTTCTCACGTTATATGACCTTGGTCCTACTTCCTGAAGAACAGTGGCTTTTCTGTTCCAGGTATCCTGATCTTGGATTCTCACCACATCACCCTTTGCAAGCGGTCTGAGAACTTTAGTCGACTTGCCATATCGCTGTTTTTGTTTCCATTTCAGATTCTCCAGTTTTGTCTGAATCTCCTTTCTCTGTTTGACCTCTGTATACCAGGGCAGGCTTGTGCGTAACTTGCGATTCATCAAAAGTTCTGCTGGGGACAGACAACAGTCAAGAGGGTCAGTCCTGTTGCTCAGCAGAGCTAAGTAAGGATCTGACTTGCTGTCTGTGGTCTTCTTCAGAAGTTGCTTAATGATATGCACTCCCTTTTCAGAAGGAAGCTCATTTCATATCCACAATCTTTTTCTTTCGGTCACTACCCAAAGCTCATGATCATAGGTGAGGGTATGAACATAGATGGTCTGCTAAATTGAGAGCTTTGCCTTTCAGCTCAGCTTTCTCTTCACCACGATGGACCGGAACATGCTCCACTTTACACCAGAGGCTGCTCCGATCCGCCTGTCGATCTCCGGTTCCATCCTTAGTACGTCAGGCCTACGTAGGCTATAAATAGGCAAGGTAGCTGGAGATCACCATCGGTTGCCGACATAGGGTCGATGTTGGCAAAACGGACGGCCTATGTTCATCTCAAGAATTCAGCGGAAAAATACTTTTCCAACGGCCCAATGTTGGCCCGCTGTCGTGATATATATTAATGCTTTTTATTGGAAATCACTGGAACAGGCCTAAAATTATATTTACTTCGGACCTACATAGGGCCAACATAATGTCATACACCTTTTTCTTTTTTTTTAAAAACGCATACAAATTATCCAAGATTCACCCGAGAAATATGGACTTGTGCTGCTGTCCAACTCCAAGCCCCATTTGTTTCAGCAACCAGAGTGCGCAGTGCGCATGCTCCGTATGACTAGACATGTACATGCAGGACAGGCACTCTCACCAAGGCTTGCTCTCAATTTCCGTGACGAAAAATTCGGACATCATGGCCGTTTGGCGTATGTAGACAACGGTGCTGTAGTTATGCTGTAGTGTGGTGCGGTTACCGCACTACAGTCATCACAATGCATCAAACAAAAGAGAGCAAAAGTAGATTTGTTTTACTTTCATCGCACAAACAACATGTGTATTCTTGTGTCAGCGACCCTATTTTGACCATGTAGCCACATGATCAAAAAAGTAGTTCCCAAATATGGCGTACATAATGTCTGAGTCTACGTTTTACCAGATACGGGCGAGTAGTTGCGAGTGTCTCACTGTCTGCGGTCAAGCGGGAAAGAGAAGTAAACCAATGTTTAGATAGATCTATAAGAATTATTGGATTATCAGAGAACCCTGTGATAACAGTATCAACTGTAAATTGTCAGTTAAGTGGTCTAAGTGGCCAGATTATTTTGCACTCATACATATTATATACAAGCGTAGAAAGGCCGAGGTTGAAAAACACGTGTGAATGGCTGCGTCTTGCCAAAGACCGAAATGGTGGGAGGAGGGAGAGGCAGCGAGACCAGCAAACTGATTGATAAACATTTGTAGAATATCGACTTAATTTAGCACCCTTAAATTTTAGCGGTTGTGCAAAAAATGCGTAATTAGCACAGTGATAAAGTAAAGTAAAAGTACTTAAGTGATTTAAAGTTTTATCATATTAATTATACATTGTTTACTTGAGAGGTTCAGGTATTTAAGGGAAGAGAATTGCATGTATAATATACATTGTTCACTTTGGATGTATGAGAAACAAATAGTTCATTATATTAAAAGTGACATGCTGCCTTATTTTGTGGACAGAAAAATTCATGCTTTACCTCAAGAAGCAAATTTACGTTTTTGATATACACCGATTGTTTTCCCTGTTCCATTGTCTGGATTTTAGCTACAGTGGAAATATTATCTTTTAAAGTACATATAGGTCTAATGGTGGAATCAAATACAGCTGCAGTATTTTTCCCAAACATGATATGACTGTCCTTGTATGCTGCAATGGAAGTTATGAAAGAGTAAATGATAGCCCAGGTTTTCCCTAAATTTGAAGCAGATTGAGTGGCTAAATTTTAAGAGAGGATTAACATTGGGTGTTAAGAGAGGGTGCCCGTAGGGTAGAAAGCGCCTGCCGACTTTGGCCCTAAATAATCAGGGCCCTACATAATCCTATGAGCAAAATTACGTAGGACCAAGGTGTGCACCCTATGTAGGGCCTACATATCCTTACATGGGCTGCTGAAGTAGGGCCTGCGGGTTGCCTACGTAATTGTTCTATCTGGGTCGTGAACAAGACCCCGAGATACTTAAACTCCTCCACTTGGGGCAGGACCTCTTTCCAGACCCGGAGGGTTCATTCCACCCTTTTCCGGCTGAGCTGAGACTTGGACATGCCAATTTTCATTCCGGCCGCTTCACTCTTAGCTGCAAATCGCTCCAACTTGAGCTGAAGGTCCTGGTCTGACGAAGCCAAGAGGACAACATCATCTGCAAACAGCAGGGACGAGATCCTATGGCCACCAAACCAGAACCTCTCAACGCCTCGGCTGCGCCTAGAAATTCTGTCCATAAAAATGATGAACAGAACCGGTGACAAAAGATAACCTTGGCAGGGTCCGTTCCCTCACCGGAAACGAATTTGACCTGTTGCTACCAATGCAGACCAAGCTCTGGCTCCAGTGGTACATAGACCGAACAGCCCGTAGCAATGGGTCCGGTATAAAATATTCCCAGAGCACACCCCACAAGATAGCCTAAGGGACATGGTCGAAAGCCTTCTCTAAGTCCACAAAGTGCATGAGGACAGATTGGGCAAATTCCCATGACCCCTTCCTTTCAGTAATGTAATGTATTATCTTGCTTATTAAATTTAGGTATCGTGTCTGCATTGTCACTGTGAGGACCAGTGTACTAGTTTTAAATTTCAATATGGGCAACACCCCTGTGGCTTCTTATTTTCTCACACAAGTTTTAAATGCAGTGAGATCGGTTATGCTTCCGATAGATATGCACATGATTTTGACATGTTCTGTAAATATGTTGGTAATAAATGTCACGAGACATAACTTTGATTTAATTTGTCTCTACAGAAAGATGAGCATGTTCAATCTACACTTGGTGACACACTAATTAGTCATGGAGCGCATGCAGAATATCAACAAATTTATGAGGATTTGTAGGAGATGGGACCCTTTTAACAATCCTATTTGCATCCATTATAGTCAAAGGGTTAACTCATACATTATACTGCCAATTTTTGTAAAAGGAAAAGCATCAGTGGCGGCCCAGTGGTAGGGGCCACCTACCACCTGTAAACTGATCCGAAGGTCGGGGGTTCAAGCCCCATTATCACCAAGTTGTCACTGCTGTCCCACTGTCTGTGGTGACAGCCATCTAAAAGAACCATTGCTGACTTTCGTAAAGAGAAGGCTGCATTGCTGTCAGCGTGTTTCTGCCCTGCGATGGCCTGGCAAGCTGTCCAGGGTGTACTCTTCCCTCGTCCAGAATCGGCTGAGATGGGTGCCAGCCTCCCCGCTACCCTAATTAGGATTAAGCGGTTCAGAAAATGAATGAATAAATGAGGAACAGCATCATTAATCACAGGCACAGACTTCTCGTCATGCTTAGCAGAAGGCAGATAAAGTGTAGAAACATCAGCAGAGGGACTTGTAGTCTTAAATGGCATACAAGGCGTTTCAGGTTTCTCAGCACACACATCACGCTTTAAGCAAATTTCTGTTACGACATCCTTAAAGATCTCACGAACAGCTGCTACATCCTGCAAACTTCTTCTTTAAAATCATTTGTCCTTCATGCGAAAAAATTCTGCAATTTATTCCAGTTTTTAAAAGTTGTTTGCAAATACCCCAGATCCCAATTTGCATTTCGTGTTTCTTGTCATTCATGATCCACCACAGCCATTTAGCTCAAAAGGTAAAGGTCACTTGTTGATAACCACAAATGATAAAGACTACTGTAGGGGCGGCGCTTTCTCCTACCAAGCCCCACAGTTATGGAACAGGCTTCCAGATAATGTTCGGGACTCAGGTTTCAAGGTTCAAGTTTATTTGTCATATACAGGTAACAATGAAGCATCACTACTGGCAATGAAATTCTTGGACTCAGAGTCCCCTCAATATTGCACTTAGGAAACAAATATTGCACATAAATTTAACATTGAGATAAAATATAAAGTAAGAATAAAAATATATATACATACACATAAACTAATAAGAATGTGACTACATATATACATATATATACACACACACACACACACACACATGCACACAGTAGGATAAATATAGAATGCTAATAGAAAAATACTGAAGTGGTTGTATACACAATAGGATAAAAAAACAGAATACTAATGTAAAAATACTAAAGTGGTTGTAGTGCAGAGGTAGTGTGTGCATGCACAGTGTGTACAATAAGTGTGCAAAAAGTGTGCAGATTGTCCGGTATTTCAGAACTTTTGCAGCCTGATGGCTTGTGGGTAGAAACTGTACCTGATTCTGCTGGTGCAAGTCCAGATGCTCCTGTACCGTCTGCCCGATGGCAGGAGCGTGAAGAGTGTGTGGTTGGGGTGGCTGGGATCAGAGAGGATCCGCTGGGCCTTCCTCATACAGTGCTGTGTAGAGGTCCTGGAAGGCTGGCAGTTCAGTCCTGGTGATGCGTTGTGCTGATCTGACCACCCTCTGTAGAGCTTTGCGGTCCAGAGCATTATAGCTGCCATACCAGGTAGTGATGCAGCCAGACAGAATACTCTCAATGGTCCATCAGTAAAAGTTGGTGAGTATTCTAGAGTCCATGCCAAACCTCCTCAGCCACCAAAGAAAGAAGAGCCGCTGTCTCACTGCTTTTGTGATCACACCCACGTGATGTGACCAGCTCAGATCCTCAGTGATGTTGCTCCCCAAGAACGTAAAGCAACTGACTCTCTCCATCTCTGTCCCATCGATGTGGATAGGGGTGAGACCTCCACCCTGTAGTCCACGATGAGCTCCCTGGTCTTGCTGACGTTGAGCAGCAGGTTGTTGTCCCGGCACCATGATGTCACAACACTCACCTTTGCTCTGTATGCACACTCGTCTCCATCTGAAATGCAGGCGATGATGGTGGTGTTGTCTGCAAATTTGATGACAGTGTTGGAGTTGTGTGTGGCCGTACAGTCGTGGGTGAACAAGGTTTTCAGCAGGGGGCTGAGCACACATCCCTGGGGGCACCAGTGTGGAGAATGTGACTGCCATGTGGTCTGCCTGTCAGGAAGTCCAGGATACAGTTGCATAAGGAGACACTGATGCGTAGATCCCGGTGCTTCATGACAAGCCTGAATGGAATTATGGTGTTCAAAGCCGAGCTGTAGTCAATAAACAGCATCCGCACATAAGTGTTCTTGTGGTCCAGGTGTGAGACAGCAGTGTGCAGAGCAGTGTGCAGAGCCAGCGCTATTGCATCGTCTGTGGATCTGTTTGACCAATAGGCGAACTGAAATGGGTCGAGTGAAGCAGGTAGTGAAGATGTGATGTGAGCTTTGACTATACGCTCAAAGCACTTCATGATGATGGACGTGAGTGCTACTGGGCGATAGTCATTGAGGCAGCTCACATTAGGTTTCTTCGGGACAGGAACGATGGTGATCCTCTTGAAGCATGTCGGGATGACAGACAAGAGCAGGGAAAGGTTAAAAATGTCTGTGAAGACATCTGCCAGTTCCTTAGCGCATGCTTTGAGAACACTGCCTGGGATGTTGCCCGGTCCAGGAGCTTTCTGTGTGTTTACCTTTTTAAAGTATTTGCACACATCTGCCCGAGGGATCTGAAAAGGACAGCTGTCCTCCTCTCACAGAAACTCTGGCTTGCTGTGGTTCTCAATGCAGGCATAGAAGGTGTTCAGCTCCTCAGGTAGAGAAGCAGTCACCTCCCACTTGTTGTAGCTCTTCCCCTTGTAGTCTGAGATGGTCTTTAGCCCACTCCACATCTGCCTGATGTTCGATCCACTCTAACAGGACTCTCTCTCTATACTGTCCCTTGGCCGTTTTTATTGCTTTTCTCAGACTGTACCAGGATTTCCTGTACTCACATAGATCTCTGGATTTAAATGCAGCTGTTCTCGCTCTGAGCGCAGCACGCACCTCTCCGTTGACACATGGCTTCTAGTTGGGATAAGTCCGTACAGTAACCCGCAGTACGACATCATGGATGCATTTGTGAATGTATCTGGTAATACAGTCCGGAAAACTTCCCAGTCCGTGGTGCGGAAGCAGTGACGCAGGACGTTGTCTGATTTGTCAGTCCAGCGTTGAACCGAGTGCGACATCGGCTGCTCGCGCTTCAGCTTCTACCTATAGGCTGGCAGCAGCAGGACGGAGGAGTGATCTGATTTGCCAAAGGCTGGTCAAGGGCAGGCTTTGTAGGCGTGTTCAAACGGCGTGTAGGCACCATCCAAAAAGTTATGGCCGCTTGTTGGAACGTCTGCCTGCTGGTAGTACTTCGGCAGAACTTTTTTCAGGTTCGCCTTGTTAAAGTCACCAGCCACGATAAAATCAGCCTCCGGGTGAAGTGTTACCTGTCCGGTCCTGGCAGTGAATGGAGAGGCCTTCAGGAACAATAGCCGAGTCAGGGACTGAGGGGTCCAGCCATGTCTCCGTAAAAATAATGACATTGCAGTCCCTAATATCCCGGTGGAAGTTCATCCTGGCCTGTAGTTCATCCAGTTTGTTTTCTAAACCAAGCCAGGAGAATGCTGGGAAGCGGGGTGCGAGGTTGTCTCTTCCTCAGCCTGACCAGAAGTCCATCTTTTTTCCCCCCTTTTCCTCCGGCGTTGTTTCTGTTCAGGTAGCCAAGGTAAGCCACCTCCATTCATAAAAAAGACTGTTGGTGTGGTAAAAGATTGTGAAGATTCTCAGATATATAAAAGAGTCTGTCTGTCATAAGTGATCACTGCATTATATGTTGTCACAAAACACGAAAATAGCGCTAAAACCATCAACCTCTCTCTCTCTCTCTCTCTCTCTCTCTCTCTCTCTCTCTCTCTCTGTTTTTGCTGAGATACATATGCTACTTCTGAAATACTAGTGATCCTGATCCTTCTGCTCTCTAAATCTTGCGATCATCCTGATGTGTTACTACTGGTTGTTCTCATCTTAGAAGCTCCTCGCTCCTGCTGATCCGTATGGACCTAAATATACACTCAGAAACTGTGATGACGTTTCACTGCTGATGATATAAGCTATTTTACTAAGATGATTTAGGACTACAATTACCATTACAGTTATAAGATAACCAGCTGGACTTCATGTTAAACTATAGTGAAGTTTCTGCTACAAAGTTTGTATTTTTATGTGGTTTCACCCAAATGAGGGTGGGTTTCACTTTTGAGTCTGGTTTCTTCCTCATGTCAACTGAGGGAGTTTTTCCTTAGCACTGTTGCCACAGGCTTGCTCATTAGGGATGTATTGTGTTTATAGAGAAATATTTCTCAAGTATGTTCTCTCAAGGTAGTTCCCGGCACTCAAGTATTCACACAAAAGTACCCAGAACACTTACAGGATAATGCCGATTGACCCCTGAAAGGCTTAAACATTATCTACTCACCTAACAATGTGAGACTGAGGCTTAAAAAAAGTTGGTTGAGTATTAATTATTGTCTACGTTCTTTTCTTTTCAAAATCTATTTAAAAATCTTCTCATTATCCGTAACTTTAATTTATAATTATGGCTATGCTCTAACTAAAGGCTAGATGGCTGTCCCAAAGTCAGCTGAGATGGGTGCCAGCCTCCCCGTGACCCTAATTAGGATTAAGTGGCTTAGAAAATGAATGAATGAGACATTTAGGACAGTACGGTGGCGCGGTGGTTAGTACGTTCACCTCACAGTAAGAAGGTCCTGGGTTCGATTCTTGCTTGGGACGTTTCTGTGTGGAGTTTGCATGTTCTCCCCATGCTTGCGTGGGTTTCCTCCGGGTTGTCCAGTTTCCTCCCACAGTCCAAAAACATGCACAGTTGGCTGATTGGCGGTTGCAAATTTCCCCCTTGGTGTGATTATGAATGGTTGTATGTGTGTTGGCCTGGCATTGGCCTGGCCAGAGTTGGCTGAGATGGGCACCAACTTTTCTGTGCTGTTTGAAGGGCCACCCTTGCTCCCTCAGTTATCATTCAGGCCTAGGGATATTTTAGGTACCATTTAAATTTAGCTTTTTTTCCCTTTTTTTAATACATACTTCTGCTTCTATTTGGGATGTGATATTTGATAGTCATGTTGCTGAGGATGAAAGCTAAAACTTTGATTCTCAGAGTATACTTTGCATGGCCTTCAAATGATTTAAAAGAAATTAGTGAAATCATGTGTGTTGGGAACATGGAGAACACTAAAATGTGCAAGGCAAGGGTTGGGAACCTCTGGTTTGGACCATGCACATGTGAGGTAGACATAGTAAACCTTGAAATGTACTGAATAAAAGGCTGTTAAAACCCAATCAGATGTAATAAGTGGTAACAGTTAAATGCTTAAATGATTCTTAAATGCAGACAGCCATTCTGGCCTAATCAAGTGATATCTGCTTTTACACACTAGATGGCACTGTTGTTGTTTTTCTTCTACCTAAGAGTCACAGTCTGTATGGAGAGCAGCGCAGTGGTGTTGTGGTTAGCATGTCCGCCTTACAGCAAGAAGGTCCTGGGTTCGATTCCCGGGCTCGGGCGTTTCTGTGTGGAGTTTACATGTTCTCCCTGTGCTTGTGAGGGTTTCCTCCGGGTACTCTGGCTTCCTCCCACAGTCCAAAAAACATGCATATAAGGCTAATTGGTTGTTGCAAATTGCCTCTAGGTGTGAATGGTTGTATATGTGATGGCCCTGCAATGGTCTGGCGGGCTACCTCACCTTCGTCCAGTGTCAGCTGAGATAGGCTCCAGCCTCCCCACGACCCTAATAGGACTATGTGGTGCTGCAAATGAATGAGTGAGTGAGTGTGTGTAGATTGTAACCAATAAGAAGAAAATAAATAAAAATAAAAGAATACACAAGAAATGCAAAACATAGAAGAATTAGAAAAGAAATGCATGAATAAAAATAGAAACTAAAGAATTAGTAAAAAAAATGAAATAAATTTAAATTTTAATCCTGTTTCCTATTATTTTTCTTTAACTTTTTTCTTCATAAGAAAAATTATAAGGAAGTGACACAGCTCATTATGTTATCTGACCATTTACTTACTTAAAAACACAAGTACATGAAAAAGCTACAGGGAAATGGGGGCATTAAATTATTTTATTTTATGGCTTTACCTGAAAAAGAAATGTTCTTTGGGTGGAGTTTAGGTTGACTTTATGCCCTTGCTTTCTCATCTGGGGAGCCCTGTGTTCCCACTATAAAACTGACCAGTCCAGCCTAATCACTTCCTCTTGGCTTGGCCTCATGTCATTTGGGAGGAAGCTGTTGTGAAGGGCTCATTTTCATTTTAATATCAGTGTCAGCACTGCAATAAAATTGCCCATTGGAATGACAACGATGTGGTCTTCTTAATACAAAGCACAACACAGTACAGAGGACACCGGTTACACAAATTCATTCATTCATTCATTCATTCATTCATTCATTTATTTATTTATGCTTGTGTATTTTTTATACATTCATTTTCTTATTATTTTATTTTATTATTATTATGAATACTTTACTAATTATTTTATGTTGGCAATATTTTATCTTATTCTATTATTATTATTATTATTATTATTATTATCTTAAAGATTTATTCATTTTATGGCACTGAAATGAGCCATAAAACCATCCAAAAATAACAATATTCACCATGAAGTAACTATTAATCCAAAAAAACTATTTAAAATGTGATGTACAAAAGAAGCCCCCTGTGATAAAGTGGTCTACAGAAATGACCTTCCACCCTAAGAAGTGACCCGACGCTTTAAATCAGTGATTCCCAACCAGGGGCACAAATCCCAGAGGGGGCGCCAAAGATTTACTGGGAAGTTGCAAACCCCTCTTGGCTTTAAAATGTAATAAACACGTGTGTATGACACTGAAATGAAAAGGAAACCATAATAATAATATCAGGAAAATTGAAAAATAAGTTGTTTACACATCACTAATTTTAAACAGAGGTTTGGTTCACTACTTTTTTGAGCAGTTTATTGTTCCATGATTCTGTATTTAAATTTATCTGTGAATCAATTAAAATATAATAAAGATACTGTATTTCATATAAAGTAAGTTATGATATATTGCAGAGAAATATAAGCTGGCCTCATACAGGGGTGATTCTGATGGCAGTTTAGCGCCGTTCTAAACTGTGTTGGACCTCACTGACATCTTGACACCGCTGTTGACCGGCACGGACTGCAAGATTTTCAAAATGTTGAAAATTCTCAAAACAGTGTATCAGTGTGTAGCTGCCTTGCAGCTGACATGTCACTTTTTGCAACAATTCAGAACCATGTTCAATACAACCTCGTTCATACCCTGTTTTCATCTACTGCTCACAACTGTTTTGACACACCGCTGTCATTTTAAACTGCACTAAACTGCCTTCAGATTTGTCCCCGCATGAGGCTGTTTTGCCACAGCACCGTCATATTTTGCTGGTTCAGCTGGCTTGGAACTGCCATCAGAACCACCCCGTGTGAGACTTGCTATAGTCATCAGTATGTCCGTCCCTGCATCCATCTGTAAACATTTCAATTCCAGCCCAGTACTCTGAAACCATTTGAGATTTCTTCATCAAACTTGGTAGTTACTTTTACTAGGCAGTGTAGTTGTGTCTTTAGATATTTTGGGATTTCTGCAATTCATATTTTCTGACATGTGGTTACTATGGAAAAAATATTTGTTAGGAACTACTCATATAAATAATGATCATCACCCATAAAAAAATTGTCCGTAGCCCCTAAGAAGTGATAGTTTTCTCTAGAAAAGTAGAAATGTGTCGGAGAAAATGAGTCTATACCCCAAACAAGGGACAACAGACCATCAGGATTAAACATCCACCCTACAAAAGTAACTTCACACACTAAGTTACCATTTCTTCTTACAAAAGGATCAGTGTTCCCTGATTACAGGCCTCTCTCGGCAAGAAATGATTATCCGAACTCCAAAGTAACAGTTTGCCATAGAAAGTCACCATACACCCTTGAAAGTGAGTGCTTTTCTGGGTAAAGTTCTATAGCACTCTAGAAAGTAACCCTACACCACACTCACTCATTTGCCAAACCACTTAATCCTTTATTAGGGTCGTGGGGAGGCTGGAGTCTATCTCAGCCAACACTGGGCAAAGGCAGGATACACCCTGAATAGCTCACCAGACCATTGCAAGGCATCATGCGCAACCTCTTGGGAGGAAACTGGAGTACCCGGAGAAAACCCACACAAGCACGGGGAGAACATACAAACTCCACACTGAGATGCCCCGAGCCTGGGAATCGAGCTCGGGACCTTTTTGCTGTGAGGCGGACATGCTAACCACTGCGCCGCCGCCACCCATCCTATATGAACATTTCTTCCTCAAATTAGTTTCAATAGCTGTTTATAATAAAATCTCACTCTGTGCATGTTCGAGTACTTAACCCGCTGTCAACAGGCCAGAGAGCATCATCTCCATAAATAATCCTCATAATCCATCGTACCATCATCATTTCCATCCAGTGTTCGTGCAATTGTCTATTTTTGTGCATGGGAATGACCTTTTCCCCTCAGATAACTGTCTACAGAGTATCATGTATTATTCCGACCCTTTCCTGTCTAAATCAATCAAACACACACACACACACACACACACACACACACACACACACACCTTTCCCCTCATTGAGCTTGGCTTCCTTCCGCCCATTTCAACAAGAACCCATTAGACTAAGCTCTGAGAAAAGTCTGAAGAACAAAAGTCTGTGTCAGGAAACAGCTCAGCTTTAAAAAAAATAATAATAATGATTTGGGGACTGGTGTTAATTTTTCAGCATTTAAATAAATAATAACACACATACACTCTGTGTTGTACTCTTACAGGAAAATAATTGACATCAGGATGGTGTGATGAAACAGAGCTACGTCCATATGTGCTTTATTCCTCTTATACCACAGCCATTTGCAGAATACTCACAATTGTTGAATTAAAGAACAACACAGCGTATATTTCATCCATTTATATTTACAGCATCTTCTCCCTTTGTAAATGTTCAAGAAATATCACATCATGGAAAATGTCATCATGTCAGTCATGGCACACTCACTCTAACTCATTTGCCAAAATGCTTAATACTATTAGGGTCCCAGGGAGGCTGGAGCCTATCTCAGCCGAGACTGGGCGAAGATGAGGTACACCCTGAGCAGATCGCCTGACCGTCACAGGGCAACACAAACAAAACCATTCACACTCACACTCACACCTAGGGGCAATATCAAACAGCCAATTAGCCTAATGTGCATGTCTTTGGACTGTGGGAGGAAACTGGAGTACCCAGAGGAAATCCACATAAGCACAAGGAGAACATGCAAACTCCACACAAAAACGTCCGAGCCCAGGACCCATATATTCTATATATCTAGATTCTATGGCTGGAACTTTTTGTCTCTAGCTATGTACATTTACAAAAGAAAACAGTAATGTTATTGGCTTTAAAATTATTTTATTGCTTTCTCTAAAAATATAAAATTTTATTAAATAGATAGATGGATTCTACACCTGGAACTTTGTCCATAACAACATATATTCTGTAGCCTTGTTCAGGTTTTTGTCTGCATTGGATCATAGTCCATGTTTAACCAAATATTAAAAGGTATACTAGAAGAATCTTCCATGATGTGAACAAACATAGTTTATATAATTATTAACACAACAGAATTTAACCAGACATCTTTCTTCAGATTAATATGATTGGTTATCAGTTTGCAGAGTCTGTGATCGGAACTGTGACCCTAGCAGCAGTCTGTTATTTTGAAATGTTGTAGGTGACCAATCAGAATAGAGTGTAACGTATTAGAATGAATGCATTAACGTAAAATATTACTTTTACAGCTGTTGATAAAGGACATGAATCACTTGCTGACCAAGTCAGACATTAGATTTGAAATTTGAAGCATTTTTTAATTTAATTGGCGTTTTAACCACTTTAGTAAAATTGTAGCTGTTCTTCATGCCCTTTTCCTTCATCGCTGTTTTTTTTTTTTAACATATCTTATTTGCAGAGTGACTGTGTGTGTCAAGGGAAAGTTAACACTAAATGCAGTCAACGTTTGAAAAATGATTAGGCCACGTGGATGTACATAGCAGTAAGGGTATTAAGCTGGAGGAACACATAGTTTTAGACCACCATAGTGACGCGTGCGTGTGTGTGTGTGTGTGTGTCTGGTCCTCCTCATGTGTCATTTTTATCTCTGGACTCGGCAGCCTAATCAGGAACAAGTGTAATGTAAACCAGAATATCTTTTTTTTAATTTTTTATTTGCTTATTTTTGCAGTCCAGAGCCTTTGATATATATTAAAACAAAGCGATGTAGAAGTAGTGTACTGTCAGAAAAGAACCGCTCAGATGAATGTAACGAGCGGTATGATGATGAATGTGGGAGAAACCACAGTATCGTGTTCTCAGGGTGCAGCATTGGTGTGATAATCGACAGTGATGATGTGTATGTGCTTTACCATTTTAATCATCACATTCCACTTCTTGTCTCTCGTCTCCTTTATGCTAAGCAAGATTAAATTCATGAACATAATATAATTACTGATACAATATGCTAATTCTTTACATGTGTGTCATAAGAATTTTTCTATTACTATTGTTTTTATTCTGGCTATCTTTTTATTTTATTTATTTCTTTTTTTGTTTGTTTCTTTGGCTTTATGTAGGCTTTGTCTGTTACCATTATCAGACAATGTGTGTTTTTTTCTATATTTTTATCTGAAATGATCATTTTTGTTTGGGTCTTGTCTTGTGTTTTGTCTGAATCAATCTTTCGGGGGTTTTTTCCTGTGGGTATTTATGTGTTAATATTCTCACCCCGTGATAGTTCCTTGTTTGTGTTGTTCTGATACTCATAAATCCGGCACTCCAGATCATTTTATGTGGCCCACGAGAGCTTTTAAAGTATATGATTATCATACATGCTCTGCGATGGCCTGGCGAGCTGTCCAGGGTGTACTCTGCCCTCGCCCAGAGTCGGCTGAGATGGGCACCAGCCTCCCCGCAACCCTAATTAGGATTAAGTGGTTCAGAAAATGAACAATAAACGATGATTATTGTACATTCTTTGTATCAACTATAACCATGAAATGTAATTCATCATCCATCCACTAGGTAGAGCCAACCTATTTCAAGTAAACAGCTAGCCATTCATGACTCAGGAAAGATTGCAAGCTAGCTTGTCATTGTCAAGCATTGTCAGAAAAGGAAAGTGAATAAAGGAAAAGAGGACAAATGCGTAAACAAATAATATTGCCGTGCAGATTTCATGTTGGCTCTTTCTGAATAGATGTTGAGTGATTATTCGGCTCTCGATGACCTTGAAATTTAGTGATGTGGCCCTCAGTGAAAATGAGTTAGACACCCCTGGTATACAGTATTTTCTCAGTGTTGTTATATTTTAAGGCAGCAAGGTGGTGTAGTGGTTGGTACGTCTACCTCACAGTTATGGTGTATATATACTATGCTGGGTATGGACATATGCTATGCATTTATACAAGCTTTTATTAAGTTTGGGTTTAATTCCCCTTTAAATATATATA
>JBCNYH010000009.1:3612104-3625111 GCA_039654325.1 Tandanus tandanus
GTGTGTGTGTGTGTGTGTGTGTGTGTGTGTGTGTGTGTGTGTGTGTGTGTGTGTGTGTGTGTGTGTGTCAGAGAGCATTTTGTCTTTTGGCTAGGTTTCCTCTGCAAGTCATTACAGCGTCCCATAATGCATTCAGGATATTGCATCTTGCAATGTGTATATCAAAACACATTGAAAATGCCATTATGACACAAGCCATGTATTTTTCTTTTATCATGCTTTTTTAATCCCTAGACGTAACTCACTAAGTTGAATATGGTCTGATTGGGGAGAATTGCCATGTCTGACTCCAAAACCTTTTTTTAATGTGTCCTTTTTTTCAAGAGACCAAAGTGCTTCATGACTTTATTTCATTTTTCATACTTCAGCTTGTGATTCAGCTCCTCATTCTGGGAAAGTATCCATTACAGTATTATCAACGCTTGTATGGAGGCCAGTAATTGGTCAGTGAAAAGATTAACAATTAGTGATTGGTTTTTTAGAAAAACTATGGCCAGTGATTGGTCTTTATGATCAGTGATTGGTCATTGGGAACAGTGGTGATCAGTGATTGGTCCTTGAGAACAGTAATGATCAGTGATAGGTTTTGGAGGTGATTGGTGATTAATCAATGGAAAAAATTGTGGTCACTGATTGGTCGTTGAAGTGGCATGGTGGCATAGTGGTTAGCACGTCCATCTCGCAGCAAGAAGGTCCTGAGTTCGAGTCCCGGGCTTGGTGGGCGTGTTTCTGTGTGGAGTTTGCATGTTCACCCCAGTTGCCTCCCACAGTCCAAAAACATGCACATTTGGCTATTTGGCTGTTTCAAATTGCTCCTAGGTGTGAATGTGAATGGTGGTATGTGTATTGGCCCTGCGATGGACTGACAAGTTGTTTAGGGTGTACTCCGCCCTCTCCCAGAGTCAGCTGAGATAGGCTCCAGCCTCCCCATGACACTACTAGAATTGATTGGTTCAGTAAATGAATGAATTAATCAGTAAATTAATGAATACTTGGTCTTTGAGACCAATGGTAATTGCTGCCTGGCTTTTGGGAACCATAATGTTTAGTCATTGGAAACAGTGGAGATCAGTGATTGCTGTTTCAGAACAATAAAAGCCATCTCTCACCCAATGTCAGCTGATATTTTCTTCAACTTCACACATGACTTTGACAGACGAGTGCCAACACTGTCAGACTTTCCAAATGAGGTGCCAGATTTGTCGTTATTTTTAAATTCAAGTCACTAAAGGGATCATAAATCTGCCACATGTAGCCAGGCTAGCCACATCGATCTTGTAATTTTTTTAGATTGAGATATAACATAATAATTGTAACTGCAGTATATTTACTTGTACCTATAGCTTTGTATGCTTTAAAATGGAATGACAACAATAAATAATGCTTTACTTTAGACATGTATTTGTGCTTCACTCTCAACCTGCAACCTGATCCAAAAATAATTAAAAATAATAATATGGGTATATGGGTGAATATAAAGTTAGCTATAACAAATAACAAGACTGCTGTTTTGGTGAGATAAAGATAAACAAAGCCACTGTCCACTGTGGTGTAAACAAGATAATAGTGAGATAACAGCCACCAAAACACTTATGTGTTATGTTATGATGTGCTTTATCTTGGTTGCATTTGGCTACAGACCATCTGCAGGCGGGATTAAGATCCACGCCTCAGAAGGCAGCTTCATAAATATGTTTGTGTGTTAAATAAATTGGAACTACAGTATATTACCATTCAAATCACTTCTTCATCACACCTTGGCTAAAGAATTTCACTCTCAGTCACTCATTTGTCAAACCACTTAATCCTACTATTAGGGTAGCGGGGAGGCTGGAGCCTATCTCAAGCAAACACTGGGCGAAGGAGTACTCCCTGGAAAAACTCGCCAGACCATTGCAGGGCAACACATGCACAAAGATTCACACTCACACCTAGGGGCAAAGTGAAACAGCCAATTAGCCTAATGTGCATGTCTTTGGACTGTGGGAGGAAACCGGAATACCTGGAGGAAACCCACACAGGGAGAACATGCAAACTGCGTTCATGCTGTGAGGCGGACACTACCACCACACCACCGTGCCACCTGAAGAATTTCGTCCTTTTTTTTTAAATATTGGAAAATAAATGAAGGAATGAATGAAAGTCGTTAGCTAAAGATGAACTACAGTTATATTATTATTGTTCACCATTTTACTGAAATATAGATGCTAATAAGCAAGCGTTTCTTATCTGCACTATTTTCCACACTATCGTGGTTGGTCCGGAAAAGCCTCAGAATTCAGAGAAATCCACAAACAGAAGTTTCTTGCTCAAGGGCACGAGGGCAAGGGGCATTAGAACTTTCAGCCAACAGGGACTTCACTGATATCCCACAGTGCTTTGTGTGAGGATCAAACCACAAACCCCCATGGATCTGACTTTCCCTTTTAGGACATTCATCTTCTTTATGGTTTCTTCCTGAACACAGGACCTGTGTTTTAAACAGCTTTAAAAAAAAAAAAAAAAAAAAAAAAAGAGAGAGAAGAAGAAGAAATTTCAGGGCAGGTCGAGGTGTAGCTGGTGATTTCGGCTGAGTTATGCTCGGCCTTTTGAGGAATCCTGCTCTCCATCCTCTAGTATATTTTAACAGACTCTTCTGTGACAGCTTTTTCGGGATGATGAATGGCTCCCCCTCCAAGCAAAAACACTCTCGGCCCCCGAACCCTTCCTCCTCTTTTCTTTCTCCACCCTGTTGATGGATAGTTCATACCCTCCCCCTCTTTTCTTTCTCTTTACCCCCTACCACTACCACCCTGATGGTCCTGTATATCAGTCCGCAGGCCTCAGCCTAGAGGAAACGCCACGATGATGTCTCGATTTTCCCCAAAAGGTTGCCATTTCCTGTGAGCTCTGAGTCATGCAGATTTAAAGAAAGAGCAACGTCCAATGTCCTGCAATGTTTCTTTCATAGTATGTCATAAATATACAGCATACTTTCATTGGCTGTTTTTGCAGGCAAACGATTTTCAGCAATCCCAGTCACGTCATTCCGCTATCGAGTTACGAATGCGTTTATATTTACCTTAAATACTGTGACCTGTTGAAAAGCTCTACTTAAAAGTAATCTGAAACAAATTTATGCTCTATGTTAACATGCCACAAATGCAATGAATAGCCAACATTAACTTGGTGCGATGGCTAATCTGCTATCTCACTAGCTGGTCTTAGAGTATCAAAAAAGAAGGGGGGGGTTTGATAACAGAAGCCAAAATGACCCACAATCGTTAAATTTGTTCGAAAATTGTAAACTGCAGTTATCTAAGTTACAGGGTACATGTTATCGCTGAAATATATAAGCAAAACAAAAAAAACATTCACCAAAGACTTTGATGATGGAGTTGCTAGATTAAATAGCTAAGTAGCTACCCAATTGGTTTGCTATAATCACTCTATAAAAAGCATTTTTTAGTTTTCGGTTTCATTATTGTTTCTATAGTAACAGGTATACACTGTAGCAGTGTCTACACAGGAAGCAACAAGTGACACCGATTTGCTGATGAAGTACACAAAAATCACCTCACGAAGGAAGGAAATCGCATAGCCGCTGAAGTGTCATCACATGAAAATGTGAGCAGCATCAAGCTAATTTCTTATAGTAGATCCATAATAGCTTTTAATATCATCATCATATATTATCTGAGCTTATATTATCATAATAAATATCTTATTTGTATCATTATTCGTATCGCATGGCAAGTATAGAGCGGAGACTCTTGTGCATCATGAGCCGTGGAGAGTTAAACATATAATTCAATTTAATTAAATTGTATTTCTATTGCGCTTTTTACAATTGACATTGTCACAAAGCAGCTTTACATAATAAAAAAAAGGTAGACAAATTAAACTTATTTAAAAACAATTCCCTATAAACCCTATACATTCCTAATGAGAAAGCCAGTGGAGACGGCGGATATAACGTTCAGTGTATATATACTGTAAATTTATACTCACAGAAACATGGTCCCAAGCATGGCATTCCCGGATTATTATCAGGAACGCCAGAGCAATAATGAGCTGCTCTTCTATGTTGACGTAGACGGAACAATTAAAATTGTGTTTGTTCTTTCTCTACGGATAACGTTTTGAGGAACTTAGTGTCTATCGGCATCTGTCAATCAACAGTAACTTTAAACTCTGATTGGCTATCAAGCTAATCAGAGCTCAGTGCAACTCTGTACCCACCCAATTTGCGTCACTTCAGAAAATTTTGTCTCTCATTGTTCGTTTCGCTGGCGTACATTCACTTTGCATTTGCATTGCATGGTTGCTTATTGCTCATCGCTTCCTGTGTGGACACCCCTTGATACTTGCATGATTGACAAATTCGGAAAACATTTAGGGAAGGACTCTGTACTATTAGAGCTCTGTAACTTCTTACTTCTTTTGTATTATTAACGTTAAACAAGAGAAAAAGCGATGTTTGCTGAGGGACTGTCTGTTTATAGCTGCTATAATTTAACTGTGAAGATGTTCCAGAATATTAAATGTAACTATAAACAAATGTACCAAAAAAGTAACTAAATATGTAATTGTTGGCAAGTTGGTGTGGTAAAAGAAATAAAAGGTGTGCAGACCTACTGGCATAGAAAAATAATCCATTTTTGGGTTGGAACTGCAGCTGTTACCTCAAGAGACAGTAGCTAAACATGACCAAAAGCTCCGACAGATCTGCCTAAACTCAACGTCCTGTATGGACTTACCTGCAAACTGTGCGTTCAAATTTCCTTGCATGTCTTACTCTCTCTGGTGTTCACATATTATCCTATTGCAGATAATTTGGTGTAACATCTACAGCTTCATGTGTGTGTGTGAAAGGGGTTAAAAACCAGAGCAAATAATCAGGAAGAGAGTGTAACCTGGTCCAGGTTTTTCTCATCATGTGCTGCTTATTCCTCTGTGTCACCTCTCCAAAATCAACACCGCCACATTTTGCTCCACTTCGCCTCATTCCGATGGCATTTCAGTTTAGGATCATGTCCGAGCATATTGAGAAAGCCGAGTCCAGTTTTTAATGTGATAAAAGGGAGCAGAAATTAAAGCAAACAAAGAGCGGACAGGACGTGGCTCTCCGCAGTGACAGAAATGTTTCTTTTGGCAGCCGGCTGGAGCTGAACATTTTTACGCTTTTCGCTCCATTGTTCTGCCCTCTGTAACACAAACATGGCCTTTCCTGTCTGAGCCTGACGAAGGAGCAGCGATCGCAAAAAAAAATTTAAACAGATGCAACACCTGAGCATATAGTGCAAACTGGAAAATGAGCAGTGAGCAGTACCCATGATGAATCCCAAATATCATTATGACGTTATGAAAGAGGCTGCTGAGCATGCTGAGAAAAGATCTACAGCTTTGTCCTGTCCAGTAGACCTTTTCTCAGCACGCTAAATAAAACATTTAGTAACAGCAGTCTTTTGTCTAACCAAGAAGACTTATGTAATGGAGACCTGGGTGCCAATATTTATAATCAACATGTCATCAAAACATTTTCTGCAAAAGATTTACAGGTCCAATTTTTACAAACATCTTCCGTCAACATTTACACTTACATTACCCAGAATACCTGTCTGCTGATCTTTGTGCAGTAGGAATTTGCCCTTGTGTCACATCTACCTAAATAGAGCAATGTTGCAGCACTTCATTACTTTGGCCTGTCCAGGTCTCTCACCTTCTCAGCGAAAACAGATCTCCTTACAAAGCTTCAACTTTCATGTTAATACTGTTGTCAACTAACTAGCTGGAGTCTCTGGTTCATATAGGTGCATTGCATTCTGGGACTTTGAGTCAAGCAATGTATCAAAAAAGAAGCCACATGATGTTTAAAGTCAGAGAAGCAATGCTATTTAGTGTCTAGTGCATGGGGTCCATGTCTGTGTTCCCCAGTACATATGTTCCCCAGTACCTATGTTCCCCAGGAACCCTAAATATGTAAAATATATAACCCTAAATATATAACCCTTCTTTTACAATATGGATACAATCGTTGTAGCTTACTTCTATAAAGTACACAATACAATGAAAGATCCATTAATTTAATAGGTACTGGGAAACATAGGGTCTGGGGAACATGGGGCTGATCCCTAGTGCAGGCATAGGCTAAATGCCGATTATGGTCATATGACCTATTAATTAATCAGTGTTCATGGCCACGCCACCTTAGCAAAAATATTATATCTATATATGTGCGAAAAGAAGAGCTTGTATGAAAATGAAGAATTACCATGACAAGCATGTATATGCTGTACTGTAGTTACTGTAGCTGGCACCCTCTTGAGGCACCTTCAGACGTCAACCCAGGAGATGGATGAGAATAAACAATAGGATAATATATTATATAATAACCCATATCCCAAACATTAATGAATGGTGCTTCGCCAAAATAAACCACACCCTGTGATTATTTAAGACTTTTACGCTTTATCCCAAATTTTATTTTTTATTTTTTTGCACAGATATCTATCTTTCCACATATGTAATCGAGCACATTGTCTTATTTTTACATTGCTGCCTACCTCAACCTTCATTATCATTAGGGTACTTCTTTTTTCCACAAAACCCTAAACTTGGTACTAGATGACTATCTCAACTGGAGGTGCTGTTGGGAAATGTTTGGACATGTGGACAATTTGTCTCTGTGAAGGTTTGTTGCTTGTGAAAGTGTGACAACAGCAAGGACAGCACAACAGGAGGTCAAGAGGTGTTATGGCTTTGTTTGTAACACCCTCAACATGTTGGCACGCGAGTGAGACGTCTCATCACGCATCTTGATATCACCTCTTGTAGACCAAATGGCGCAGCCTATTTTTGAAAAGGGCGCCATTCATCAGGAAAAGCTTCCACAATTTACATCAAATGTTTAGTGAAAAAAGAACCAACAGAGGAACCAACAGAGGAATCAGTCAACTAATATTACCACATAGAAAACAGCTTATCACTGGAGCTAACGATATATACTAAACCCAAAGGCTAGGCTTTATAAATACTAGGCTAACCTGGATAGCATAACGGCAAGCAGACATTATCCCGAATTGGCATCACGATCGTAGCATTATATTAAACATACTCATCCTTAAACTAGCATTAACGTAAACAGGCTAATTTATGATCTAGCAGATATGAGGTATTAGATAAACTGAGGTAGATTGAGACCAATAACTGAAAATATAGCATTGTTGTTTGTATAGTATCCCATGAACTAGCATCACTGTAAACATGTAAACAATTCCAAAATTAGCACTCAATTAGCCTAACAAAGGAAATAGCATTGCTCGGATTGTATTAAGTTGAATTTATTTTTTAAATAAATACTATGGTAGACAGACAAATTGAGGTAAATTGAGATGACTAACTTAAAATATAGCGTCATAGTAAGTAAAGTAACCCATGAACTAGCAGTGAAAACGTAAATAATTCTGAAACTAGCACTTAATTAGCCTAACAAAGGAACTATCATTGCTTGGATCTTATTAAATGGAATATTTTATGAATAATTACTATGATAAACAGAGAAACTGAGGTAAATTGAAACCAGTATCTGAAAATATAGCATCATAGTTAGTAAAGTAACCCATGTGATAGCATTGAAAACATGAAGGCATTCTGAAACTAGCACTTAAATATCCTAACAAAGGAACTAGCATTGCTTGGATCCTATTTAATGAAACATTTCGTGAAAATATAGCATTTTAGTAAAGAGGCATTTATAGTTAAACCCACAAACGAACTACTGAATTCTGAGCAGGAGGGATTAGTATTAATGGCTGGCTAAGCAGATACAGTTAGTAATTGTCTGATCTGTAGTAAAATTTATGTGTATAGTGCTCTTTTCCCCATAATATTTTATGAGAGAGTGTAAACCAGAGAAGATTTTAGTAAAAGAAAAAACACAATCCAACAACAACTTTTTCCCCCAAATTACCGTCCTGCCGGGTTTATTCCATTTTTATTTATTATTTTTTAAACAGAGCTGCTTTGGAAGCAGCACCATCATGAGTGCATTCAATCAAACAATCATAATTCATTCAGCTACAACGGAACATTCTTTCAGTGCGTGAGTAATGAAAAGACATTTGGACATGAACAATCCTGGAGTTTCATAAATCAGTGACATCAACGCCTTGGTTTGGGAGGGAAATAAGAAATAGCCTTTTTTATGGATCTATACAAAACATAACTTAAGACATAATTTATGACAAAAAAGGCTTTAGGTAGTGGGTAGTATTTACATTTTCGGGTGAAAAAAAAAAAGAAGAAGGAGAAAAAGAAAAAAAAAAAACATGAAAACTTGTCTTTCTGCACTGATTAAAAACTCGACAAGATGCCAGAGGCAGTGAGATCCTGAACCACATGCAGTGTGAGGATCGTGCTAAATGTGTCAGACACCCTGATGCAGAAACAACATATGGAGGAGAAGCAGCAGGAACCTGATATGCATTATGGGATGCTGAAAACATTTCTCCTGCAGCTTTACCGTCAACATGTTTCTGCTGGCGTCCAAATTTATGACTCAATCTTCAGCTAACTCTGCTTTACCAGACAACCAAACCGGCTCGTGACGCAAATTCGCTGAGACGTAAAGGGTCTCGTTTTCCCTCAACATTCAAGCATCGTTGTCGGACTACACGCCAACAGATCTGCTCCCATAACCTTCTGTTTCTCCAACTGTCAAATATAATACTGTCCATTATAGAACTAGGTTTTAGGGTTCTAGTTTGCTTAAACATGTTGATATTGGCCTGAGGGAGGTTTATTTGATTGGATAAATCTCGTTTCAGGGCAGAAACACAAGGCTAGTTCTCCAAAAAAGGTAATATATTAGCATGACCCTGGTTGTAGAGAACTAAAGAAAGCCAACATAGTTGTTCAGTCAAGCTCTGTAAAATTACACAGTCCCAAACCTAGCAAGCTTAATAATTTAAGTATCTAAGTATCGAGGGATGGAAGCTAAAACAAAAACAAAACAGTCAAATTAGTCAATTTCTTCTCATTTGAACACAAGAAATGTTTAAAGCAAATCTCAATGTATTTCAACTGAAAAATTACATAAATCCTCAAATTTCTCTTGTACTTACAAAGTTTTTAAAAAGCTGAAATATATATATATATTTTTTCTTTTTCCTCAAATGTTACTTCTGGCTTCATAAAATGTTCCTTAGTTTGTTCCTTCTGACCCTCAGTGAGGTATATATTTTTACATCCAGCACAAAACAGAGATTTGCTGGAGGTATTGCAATCACTGGTATGTTTTTCGCGAATCAAATCCTGAACACTTTCAAGCACGGATTGTCACCAAACTTGGTGGAAACACTACCCTACTTGAATCCCAAAAGATGACTTGATTTTGGAATTTCAAGGTCAAAGGTGAAGGTCAGAGAAAGGTCACAAGTTTTGGTGATAAAACACATAATTTTGAAATGAGTGCCGATAGATACGCCATTACTATAGAACACTAATATGAAACCATATATGAGACAATTTCCTTTGAGCTTAAGTGTCCTTAAAATGTCAACTCCCAGCCATCTGATAAAAAATTCAAACTAAAGAATTTTTTCACCTATTTGGTCATATCTATGTACTATTGAACATATCATAAGATGAGCATATGAGTAATTAAAACCAGTACCTATATAGAGTCTATTTCCCACATTAACCATGCTGTGTGGCGGAGGTACCTTACACTCTATGAGTTGACCTCTAATCAAGCGTTGCTGTTTGATTAAATTCTGGCATGTATTTCCAAATGGAACAAGCATATTCACATAAAAAATGTTGAGGGAGGGGAGCTCAAATGTCTTTTAAAAACAAAATACACACAAAAAAAATTGCCAGGTAAAAAGAACTTTTTGTTGTCGCTACATCAAGCGACTTTTAGTCTGATCTTGTGCTGGAACCCATTAAAGTTTTATTTAACGCAGGTTTATTTGTGGTTTGGTCAACACGCGTAACATATTTTCAAATTTAACACAAAGGAAGGGAAAGTAAAACATAAGATTTTCTCGAGGGATTGAAACAAAACATTGGAAGATGTTTAGAGGTGAACAAGTATCAAATATCCTGAATAAAAAAACTTTCATAATACTGGAGTCATGTGACAGTAATGTGAAAGGCTTGCTGGATTTAAGTACACTCAGAAGAAAGTATCTAGGAGTCTAGAAGGTTCCTCAGGAGGTTTATTCCTTTTTAAAAGGGTCCAATGTGGAACGCTTTTTTTTTTTTAAAGAATATATTTTAACAGGAAAAACTGTACAACTGAAAACCGCAGGGTCAAATGTTGTTTAATTTTCTGGAGAATTAGCATAGCTAACAGGGCAGCTAAATCATGGCTTACAGAAAAAACCCAAGGCAATAAAAACCCATCTCAATTTCTGCCTCGTCTCCATTTCACTGGGTGTTGCAGATAAGCAATCATAATTCTTTCTGCCCTGAGAAGAGGTTTAGAGACATAAAAACGTAAACCTCCCATGAATAGGTAATGATTATGTGGCTTTAAAGTTTTAAAGCCTGCTGCTGTTTTTTTAGGATGTAAATCTGTGAATTCTTTTTTTTCCCCCACGTCTATAGGTCTCTGTGCGGGTTTGGCTCTGTTTTCTTCCCCTGAGCAAAACGCCGTCATGAATCGATACTGTAGCACCTCAATCTGCCATAATGAATTAAAGCGCTGACTAGAGAGCAGAGAGAAAGTCCTCGCACCGTTCCAAGAGTCATTCGTCTCTGATTCACTGACGTGAGCCAGGAGCATGTTTCTTTTCTGCAGCCAGGCTGAAACTTGAGCACAAGCTCAAGCACTTTCAGCCTTAAAGCTTTTGGTCCCTGACTGATACAAATCACACGGCGTCCATGTTTTTGAAGCAGTAACTCCCCAACCCAGATAGTGATTCGGACCGTTCCGGGGCTTCTCAGGGCTCCTGGACAGTTAACGGCTTCTTTCCAAGAGTCATTTATCTCTGATTCATTTATTTGGAGCAATCAGGCTCTCGATTGCGACCTTCTTTTCAGTCTTGGCCGAGGCTCAAAGGTTTTGATTAGTTCAGACTTTGTAGTAAACGTTGGCCGGGTTCTGGGGCTCCATTTCCTGGACGATGTAGACAGGATGGCCGTAATCCCCGCTCACCTTCTCATAATGGGGGCAGTAGTAGCTGTCGGAGGCTCGAAGCGGGAAGATGATGTCGCTGCGCTCCGAGCCATTGTTGTTGTTGCTGCGTTTGGGGATGGGGTGTAGTGCCAGCGGGGCTGAACACTGAGCCGAGTGCTTGCGCCGGCGTACAAATACCACCAGCGCCAAGATGATCAGAACCACCAACACAAAGGCTCCAGAGGCCACGCCGGTGAACAGGGCTACCTCGGACCCGGACACGCCCACCGACTCTCCATTTTTTCCATCTTGTTCTGGGGGGAAGGAAAGGTAGTTTGTCAGTGTACGCCTACGTTGATAAATCAAAAAGCTGAATGTTATGGACTAATCATAGATTGGCCTTCAAACTGTGGGTTTGTTTGCGGTCGAAAGGTTTTGTTGCTCCATCAAATGTTACTCCATACATTCATCTTTCTGTTCTGTTCGAGGTCATTTATTAAACATGCTGACATTTTTCCAGCCTGAAACGTTACACTTTACTCATATTTTCCAGCTCTGGAGTTACAGCCTTGCCCTGTGGACGGGAGCGATGGCGTACGCGCTATCTCCTGTCAATCGTGAAAGATTGGTCAATCGCCAATCAGGGACATGTCTATGAGGTCATGTCTAGTTTTTTTTTCACTCTTACACTTCCTTGCCATTTTTATCGTAATTTCTCCCTCCAACTTTCGCTCTATTTCTTTCCTTGATTTCTTTTTCTTTTGTCACGTATTTCTCTTTAAACGTCTCACCGTCCTTTCACTCTGTTAATTTTATTTAGTCATTTTACCCTCACTTTTTTTAACTTAGTTTCTTTCTTTCTCTCTTTCTGTATTTTCCTCTGTGTCAAAAAAAAAAAAAAACCTTGAGAATCACCTCCCTATCAATCAATATGGTTATATATTAATTTATATAAACGTATGTAAATATGGAACAAATGTGTTCATGACTGTTTACAGTTAAACAAAAGCCCATGGGGTTTCCTTTCCGTCACTGCCGTTTATATTGATCGTTGTTTTGAAATCGATATTGCGTTGTAGTGGCTGTTATGTCCAGGGTCCTCGGGGCAGAAGGTCAGGGTTATTAAGCCGATCAGGAAACACACACACACACACACACACACACACACACACACACACACACACACACGCATGTAACTTACCAACTTTCCCGAGCACGTCATTATCTTTGTTGGAGGTGTTTTGGGGGTCGTTTTCGGAGGATTTGGGTTCCTTCCCTGAGACAGTGTCACTTGGGTCTGAGATTAGAAACACACAAATACACATAATTTATGACCATAACAAACACATAAATAACTATAAAACAGTGATTTATACATTAGCAACTTTAGTGTAAATAAGAACAGGAAGCAACGGCAAACAGATAAAAGACGTTGGTATGTTTATGGTGGCTCTGGTGTTTTGGAATCGACGGCGCTGAAGGATCCAGGATGAGGGAGAGAGGAGGAGTAATGAATTGGCTTAAAAGAGGAGGAAGAGGACAGCCGGCACAGCTACAGGAGGCGACTGCACATGACATTTCAATTACACGCTGGGAGACAGCTAACACACACACACACACACACACACACACAGAACAGGCGACAAAAGTGATGATCGCTGATGAACTGCGAAATAATACGAACTATTGTTCGTGTGTTACAGTGACGCACCGCTTCATAACTTTATAACTGCACTGTATCAATGTGTGTGTGTGTGTGTGTGTGTGTGTGTGTGTGTGTGTGTGTGTGTGTGTGTGTGTGTGTGTGTGGCCTGAACACACAAAAGAATCCAAATGGCCTGCAGCAAAATGGGGCATGTTGGGTAAAAAAATAAAAGCTCCACTTGTCTCTCTGTGTTTTCAC
>JBCNYH010000009.1:3701090-3722526 GCA_039654325.1 Tandanus tandanus
ACACCCGAGCTGGGAATCGAACCCAGGACCTTCTTGCTGTGAGGCGGACGTGCTAACCACTGCGCCACCGTGCCGCCGTGCTAAATATCGGTATAAAGTAAAAGATAGTGTATGTATTTGCCTATTTTAATTTATGTCTAATGTTTAGCTACAAAATCTACAAAACATGTAGCGTCCATATTTTAAAGCTAATTCCACCTATATGACATGGAGCATCCCCAGAAAAAAAAAAGCATGCTAAAGGTATGAAAGATGTACTTTTTTTGGTACTGCACAAGCCACAGGAAAAATACAATAGGTACCTTACACTGTGAACATGTTGAAAGATGTACACTGAGGTGGTGTACACTACTTAGTAGTTTACAGATAGTTAATCAGTTAGTTATTGATGACACTGTATTGCATAAATCTCTGTAAATCCACATCCAATATATCTAATCATGTTGCATTAAATTTTACATGCAAACTATTGATTAGCTGAGGGTTTTTTAATTCTTCACTTGAACTTAGGATACACCTACTTAGGAAGAGCAAGGACTTGGAAGGAAATAAACCCAAACCTAACAAAAGCTGGCATGTCAGTTTCTATTAAATTGAGTTGTTTCATGAATTTTTTTTTTTTGGTGTAGAGATTTAAAAAAACAGCAATTACTTCACACACAGGGTGCCACAGGAATGCGAAAGTAGCGAAAAGTCACGTGATCACCCCGTGTTTTCCTCTGTGACACATAACTAATTTGCATATGAATACGTGCCGCAGTATTCTTTTCTTTCATATGTATGATCGGAACCTTGTTTGATGTATGTGAATAGTATCGTGTATGATTTCTATTTGTGCCTAGTTTTATTTTATTCTTAAGTTCCCTAATTTATATGTGATTTGTTATTTTAATAGCTGTATACTGTTATTATTGCCATTAACTTGCCTTATATGAACTGGGGAATTCACACATTTCACGATTTCGCACTCTTGCGACAGTGAAACGGCAGCCTTTTCAAACTGACTAATGCAAACTATCAAACGGATTTTAGCAGATTGCAACTCCGAAACGGTAAGTAAAAAATGACCAGATGATGAAAAGCTACACATGTTCATTTGTAAAAGGAGAGTTTGGAAGGCTTACCTTTCATTTCACTTTAAGTTAGTGGGCCACCAACATGAATAATCAATGCATTAATTTATCAGCTGTTATGGAAAAGCAACTTCCAAATTTTGACTATGCTATGGTATAGTGTTCTGTTTGATGATCACCACTGAAACTATCTACTAATTACAGCTTCCTGAATTGCAATTTTTAATATTACTTCTAAGTCTTTAATGTAAACTTAATGGGGAAAAATCTTACTCAATACTAACAAATCACAAATGGTAAAACATGATTCACCAGCTTAATAGTCATCTTCTGCTTTATCCTTTATTAGGGTCATGGGGAGAATGGAGCCTATCCTAGCTGACTCTGGGTGAAGGCAGGGTACACCCTGAACAGCTCACCAGATCATTACAGGGCCAACACAGACACAAGAATTTTTACTCACATTCACAACTAGAAGCAATCATAAATATCTAATTATCTTAATGTGCGTGTCTTTGGACCATGGGAGGAAACCGGAGCATCCGGAGGAAACCCATGCAAACACAGGGAGAATCTGCAAACTCCACACAGAAACACCCTCGCTGGGCTTGAAAACAGGCCCTTCTTGCTATGCAGTGCTAACCACTATGCCACCATGCTGCCCCTGCTCACTATTGAGAAATTTTCATGAAGTTTGCAATTCAGAAATGCAGTGGTTAATGGGTAAATTTCTCTCACACAGCTGGCTGTATGGAAAATGGGCGTGTTTACCAGGTCAATGACCAATGGGAGCGACTCTATATGGGCAGCACACTACTGTGTACATGCACAGGATCGACCAGGATCCAGTGCGTGTCCAAACCAACAGGTGAGAATGAAAACTATGTACAATCTCGGCTTTTATACTGCTATGAAAATAAAACTATAGCATCCTCCATGATTAGTGTCAATCCTTGAAAAGAGTAAAGTATGTTGAACCTTCCAGTATGAAGAACCTCCCTTGGCCAATAAAACAGCACAGTCTTCCTCTACATCATTTTGTATGGTTAGAGAATACACAGCAGGGAATCTGAGACCGTTCCTTTTTTCAGAATCTCTTCAGAGTCTTGGGTTCTCTCTTTTGCACTCTTCAATTCAGCCCACAGGTTTTCAATGGGGTTCAGTTCAGGAGACTGAGATGGCCATGGAAGAATCTTGATTCTGTGATCAGCTAAATAATTTTGTGTTGATTTGGACATAATGCTTCGCAGTTAACAATTTTAATGATTTAACAGCATTGCACAAAGGTTGTGATAATGTTATTTGTAGACTTCCCAAGTCTACAAATAACATTATCACAGCAAGTCCCATGTTGTTAAAATGTTAAAAGCAACATTTTCAATAAATGCCTCAAAAACACTCCCAGGCGATGTCACAGTAATGATAATTTGCAAAGACTGTGTGCATGTGTACTGTGGTTTCCTTTTCAGTACCTGCATGATTCAGTGAAAAGGAAAACAATATGGATGTGCACTGTGCTTGTCATATGTTTGATGGCCCTGTGCTGAGGGCGTGGATGTGTGTGACGTTTTGGCAACGTCAAAAAACATTGTGCATTAAAGTCATGTACATGTTTTGAGCAACCAATCAAATTATGATCTGTATGCAACGTCGCAATAATGATGCAAAACGTTGTCTGTTAGCTGGGTTTTAGTTTCCTGACAGAGTCAGCCAGATTTTGACTTAAATATCTTGGTATTTCATGGAGTCCATGATGGTTGGTACCCTAACAGGTTTTCAAGGGCCTTGGGAAGAAAAGCAGCCCCACATCATCACAAAAGCCCCACCATATTTTACATTTGGGATAAGGTTCTTTTCATTATAGCCATCCTGCTTTGAGGCTAAACCCACCATGTGTATATATTTATAAAGACCTTTTTTCATCAGACCACTGGTGCCATCAACTCCAGGTGCCAAATAATCCAAATCATCTGTTGGCACGCATGTGGGGTCATGATGTTGGTTTTGGAGACTTTGTATGATTACATACTTGCTCAATCAACTTGGCCTTACTGTTGGTAACTGTTGAATTTTCTCAATGTTACTTAAAGAACCTCATCTCATGTAGCTTTAGTGATGGAATTTTGAATATTTAAATTGTTTTATCATGCTTATATGTAATTACATAAATGCTAAAGTGTGTTCTTTTCCTTTAACTGTGATTGTTTTGTTCATTTAGCTGAAGAGATTTGTTTCGATAAAATCAACGCGAGGTCATATCGTGTGGGTGAGACATACGAGCGGCCGAAGGAGGGGATGATCTGGGACTGCACCTGCATTGGCTCTGGTCGAGGAAAAATTAGCTGCACCATTGCAAGTGAGTCAAGTTTGTGGTGCAAATATAATATAAAAAATATGTTAGGACATTTTGCATTGCTTTAACACACAACACCTCCTACATTCATGAAGAATTAAGATAATAAATAGTAAATTAAATAACACACTATCCTATGAACTACCCTTAGTGTAAGCAGGATACAATGAACCAGCAATAGTGTAAACAAATTGATGAGCTAACATTTTAAACTAACATGAACTACTATTATAGAAAAAGGAAGTAAATAAATTAATTTATGAGTTAGCATGTTAATAAACCAGAAATCATTATATCATTAGAGTCATTAGGGCAATATAATTTATATGAAAAACTCACATTCGCATATTAAAAGATTTTTGTGACCTGTCATTGCATCTTGTTTTTTCTTATTCCGACAGATCGCTGTCATGAGGGAGGTCAGTCGTACCGAATCGGTGAGACCTGGACTCGTCCCCACGACTCAGGCGACTACATGCTTGAGTGTGTGTGTCTCGGAAACGGAAAGGGCGAATGGACCTGCAAACCCATCGGTGAGCATGCCTGGGTCAGAGGTCAGCCTGGTTTGACTGTTTCTTAAAGTGATCAGAGAATGAACTGTTGTACTGTGAGAGTACCATGTGCCTTTACACATAATATTGAAGAGTGAGGATTCTGCTAAATCAGGGCTAATGTTTAAACTCACTGCAAACACTGACAGGTCAATATCAACAGTACAACAAATAGAGACAAACCCACTAACCTTGTGATTACAAACTTTATGCATCATATATATATATATATATTCTTAAGAATTTAAATACTACAATAAATAACAGTGCTAATTACAAATTAATTTATTTACCTGCAGTAAATATCTAAAATTAAATATATGTAAATTGTTTATCTATGTTTTTTACTTTGATTTTTTTCTTGCATATTATCGTTGTGTCTGAAGTATTTCTTTTTTTTAAGTATTAGGTTTAAAAAAATTTTTTTTTTTAATTCATGTTTTTAATTCACTTATTTAATTTATTTAATCCTAAGGATTCATCCTTGAAACACTACTCATACTCTTATCTGCAGGCTAAAAAAATCAAGGGCCTGATTGGGTAAAATGGGTATAAAGAAATTAGCTTTGGAATTTGAGCTAAATCTTTTGGGATTGGGATTGACCTAGGACTGTATAATCAGTTCCAAACCCAAAAGATCAGAATCCCAGATGGGATAATGGAAATAGAGTAAGCGAAACAACTAAACTGTTTCACAACATCTACTCTGTGACTATTCTTGACCACGAAATCATTATTGTGAAAAGCCTGTCACATGTTCTGGAGAGTAACATGCAGTTGTTTTATAGCCGAGCGCTGCTACGACACATCACTGGGAACGTCATACGTGGTGGGCCAGACGTGGGAGAAAACTTACCAGGGCTGGATGATCGTCGACTGCACATGTCTGGGTGAAGGCAGCGGACGCATCACCTGCTCCTCCAGGAGTGAGTAATGCCATTTTTTGGGACTACGATGTAAATGACAAAACATTACAGTTGTGAAAAATAAAACTTTCCTATGTTCCCTTGAAGACCACTTTCAAGAGCTACTATTTAGATACTGTATTTGTAGCTCCACCTCACTAGCTAGCAGCATTTTATAATCCAGTGACAAATTCTTAGTTATAACAGTGTAGCTAGTTTAAGCTAGTTTATTTAGTACAACATGTCCTTGAGTGCTGTTTTGCTAGCTAAATTCAACAACAGTAACAATAATACCGTGGCTGTTTCAGACCGCTGTAACGACCAGGATATGAGTAAATCATACCGTATTGGCGAGACGTGGACCAAAGTGGACTCGCAAGGCCGAACGCAGCAGTGTGTGTGTACAGGAAATGGGCGTGGCGAATGGAAGTGCCAGGCACACTTGTCCACGCAAACGGCCCTCGGTGAGTGCGATACAGGTAACGTCGTTATTTCCCTAAATCTTTCACTCACAATCATTTTCTCATTAATTCCCCAGATTAAACAGCATGCTGTGACTGACTTAACATGCACCCAGTTAACGATCACGACTAACCATTTCTTTATATTCTAGCATTAGGAGCTTTAAGAGCAGGGTCTTATCCACACTGCGCTGTTTATGCAGCCCATGAATTGTGATTTGTAATCATACTTTGGCATAAACAAAACATTATGGCTTATGTGCAAAAGTAAGTGCATATATCTGTATTGTAAGTAAATTATAGGGAACAGTATGGGTTACAAACTACTAATTTTGATTGGTTTTTAATTTTATGAAATAAAAATATATATTTAATATTTTTCAATGATGTATTTTCACAATTATTTTACTTTTACTTAGATTTTTATAAAATAAAAATATATATACATGCATTAATTGTAAACATGCCAACAACTGTGTAATTATTATTATTATTGTTATTATTATTATTAATATTAATAATAATAATAATAAATAGCTTTTGTTGTTGAGGCAGGTATGTGATTTTTTATTTGCACAATTTCTAAAATTGGGAAATAATTGTGTATAATTTAATAATTTTCAAAAATGCGAAACTTCTTGAAAATTGTATTAATTTTAAATAAATGTATACATTGAATGCAAATTGCAATTATTATATACTTGTATATAATTAATTGTGTTGTAATTATAAATGATAACATAATTCCTTTTTTGCTTTTGTTATAATTATATTATTTTTTATTATTTAATATTTATTCATTTTATATTATTGTATCATTAAAATGAATATTAACAGTTAATACTTAATTTCATATTTTTTTTCCTCTCAACCCTTTTTTTTTTGCCTTTTCATGATTAATTGGGCTTTGTTTTTGTGGTGTAGCTCTCCAAAGCTATGGCAACATTTTTTTCCTCTGGTTTGTTCTTACCCTGGCTTTATTCGCTGGTAGGTTCTGGCTCAGGATTGTCTACTCAGGTTGAACATGTCATTCATCAGCCGGTCATTGTGCCTGATTCAGTGGAGATTGATGCATGCCAAACCAGATCTGGCACCACCTATTACAATGGCATGCGCTGGGTCCAAACGCAAGGCAGCCAGCAGATGGTCTGCACCTGCGTTAACGGAGGCATCGGCTGTGAAGAATGGGGTATGCCCAAATTGTAGCTTAGCGCTCACGTCAAATTTTCCAACACATTTTTTTCACTAATAAACAAGACACATAACTTTGAGAGATGATTTTTTTTCCCCCTTATTTTGAATTACAAGATGGCCATTATAAGTGTTTGAGATATGGTACACTAAAATTTTCTTTAAACCTCATCCAGACGCTTGCATGCTGTCGTGAGCTTTACTAGAGTTTTATGACTTGCTCTAATGGAAGCTTCAGTACTGGCTCATATTTTGAATTCCCATAATTCTTGTATGTGTGTCTGTGTGTGTGTGTGTTTGTGTGCGCAGACGGTCAGGCTCATGTATACGGTGGAAACTCCAACGGCCAGCCATGTGTGTTCCCCTTTGTATTTCTCGGAAAAACACACTACTCATGCATCTCTGAAGGCCGAACTGATGGCCACCTGTGGTGTAGCACCACCTCCAACTATGACACGGATCACCAATACTCATTCTGTACTCAGAGGAACTGTAGGTGGTGTTTTAATTAAACATTTAAACTTCTATTAAGACAGATTAACTTGAATTTATAGCTGTTGCATCTAATCCTAGACTTGATTTGTGAATGAAGGAATGGGAGTTAAGATGCTAATTTGGAATTTTACCTAAACATGTAGTTCTGGTATGGCATTTAATGTCCTTACATCTCTGGTTTTTAATCTAAGACTTATTTCTGACTTGGTTTTAGCTTTTGTATTTGAATCTTCAGTGCCACATTGATCAGTTCTAAAGCTACAACTTTGGTGTTTTACCAAAATTCCTTGCTTTGTAAATGAACCAGCAAGATCAAGCTTTGAACTTGTGCCTTAAATCTTATCGCAAAGACTGAACCCAACATTTCAGATTCGGTATTGGTCCCAATTATTCAGCTCTGAGATTGAAAGTAAGGTGTGAAATTTTTTTAATAAACTTCCAGCTTTAGAATGCTACTCAATGTCATCTGTGTGACCGAAACCAAGGTTTAATGGTTGGGTATAATGGTAGAAAGATCCTTGTTTTGCAATTGGGGCTAAATCTTTTGGGTTTGGAATTGAATATAATGTCCTTGTACTGGGGTTATACCTTAAATCACAGATTTAGGTTTGGATCTTAAGTCCTAGCTATGGGAGTAGCTAAAGGCACATCCTATGGGATTGAACTCAAAATTTAATTGGTGAAACACTACTCATGATCTTATCTAAAGGTTAAAAAAATCAAGGGCCTGATTGGATAACATGGGTATGAAAAAACTAGCTTTGGAATTTAAGCTGAATCTTTTGGGTTTGGGATTGGCCGAGGACTGTATAATCAGTTCCAAACCCAAAAGATCAGAATCCCAGATGGGATAATGGAAATAGACTTTAAGTCATGGTTGAAGGATTGGACCTTATGTCCTACCTCAAGGGTTCAGTCTAAAATCTGAGTATTGAACACAAAGTCTGACACAGGGGATTGGACCTAAAATTCTAGCACAGGAATTGGACCCAAAGTTCCAACTTTGGGACTGGACCTATTATCCATGTTTTAGGATTGGACTTAAAGATCCAGATTTGGGATCAGACTTAAGATTATAGCTTTAATGCACAGTCTGAAGTCCCATCTTTAGTGTTGAACCCAAGATGCAATCTTTAAGACTGAACTCAAAATCCTGGATTTTTTGATTGAGCTCAAATTTCCAAGATTGCGATGAAATCTTGGATGCAACCAAACCCACCAAATTTCACCAAAGCCCACTGACATTTATCACTTGATTTAATGTTGACCTTTAATTTTTGGAAATGACTGAGAAACTCTTAGGTTTGGGAATCAGCCTTTTTTTACCCACATTTCTAACTATTGGATGAGATTGTGCTTATTCATATATACAGCTCAAACAAATATGTCCACTTAAGCAAACGTTAAACATTTGTTTGTGTAGATGTTGTTAATATTTAGCTAATAGTTGATGTATAATTTTCTTGCAGTAATAGTGACGACTCGTGGTGGAAACTCCAACGGCGCTCTGTGCCACTTTCCCTATCTGTACAACGGGCGTAATTACACGGACTGCACAGCTGACGGGCGGCGTGATGGGATGAAGTGGTGTGGCACTACAGCAAACTATGACGATGAGCAACGCTATGGATTCTGCCCCATGGCAGGTAAGTTGAAATGCTAACTATTGTCACTACCAGCTGGCTATACGCACTTTACCTGCATCAAGGCAGAGTATTTGGTTTAGATTTAAATACACAATCTAACAGGCATGCTGGGACACAGCTGTCCAGCCAGACGCTCATTCTGAATCATCCTTTTTATCTGAATCTTTGCCATGAGGTTTGGTTTTATAGAATCAAATAACTTTTTCATGAAGCCAACCACACCAGAGTCCAGGTCATGAAAAAACCCCAGAGTACAGGATTTAAGAGTCATTATGTCATTATGAGAGGGAGTCTTTATGAGCGCACAATAATTGGCTACAACTAGTCACTGATTTGGAACTGTCTTGGCCTGAGCTATGATTTCCATCTGTTTTTATAAAGAACATGCAGAGATTGGGAGAGAATGAGATCAGAATCTAACACACACACACACACACACACACACACACACACACACACACACACACACACCACATCTCTCCACCTAAACATCCCACACCACCTCTCTCCCCACCACAACGGAACTGAATGCATATACTAATCTCACTGTAATTTCTTGTGTTCTCCAGCTCATGAGGAAATTTGCACAGTAAACGACGTCATGTACCGTGTAGGTGATGAATGGGACAAACGACATGATACCTTGGGTCACATGATGCGCTGCAAGTGTGTGGGTAACGGCCGGGGTGAATGGAGCTGCATTGCCCACTCACAACTTCGAGGTGCAAACCCAAACTTGATTCCTGTTTTCAAATTGATTCTTAGATAAGGATTAACCCAAATTACATAGAACCTAAGTATTTCCAGCCACCTTAAGACGAATAAAATATACTTTGTTAGCCTGAAGGAAATTTGTCTAAAGTGAGCTTATTTAATGTTTACTTTAACCTGGAAATAATTTATATTTATCATATTTATATATATGTATCTAAAACCACCTAAACCTTTCATGTAACTATGTAACTACAAAAACCCAAACTTTGTATTTATAAATATAGCCACCATAGCTTAATCTTTGTATATTATTTTATAGCTGCTGTAAACCTAAATTCAAATTAATTTCTATAGTGACCTTAGCTTAAATGTTGTTTATATTAGAGCTACTGCACCCCAACTTTGTATTTATTTCTAAGGGACTATGTGAAGTACCTCTGCATATTTATTGTATGGCTACCCAAACGTATGTATTTCTCTAGCTACTGTGACTTAAAGTTTGTTTTGTTTCATAGCTACCAAATATCACAAACTTTTATACTTTTTCTACAATAGTATTAATTTTTATTGTTTTAGATTAAAAAAAAGCCCAAACCTTTAATTTATTTCTGTAAATACTAAAGCTAAATCTAAAACTCTAGCTTCTGTAAGCAAATCCATATTAATTTCTAAATTTATAGCTTCCTTCAAGTAAATTTTGTATTTATTTTTTTAGCTACTGTAGTATACTACCTTTACCTAAACTTTGTCTTTTAACAAACCTTCCATAACCAAAACATTGTATTTATTTATATAGCTACTGTAGTCAAAACATAATATTTATTTATACAGTTATTCCTTCCATAACCCAAACTTCTTTATCTAAATAATTCTAAATCTATTGTTACCATAAGCCAAATTCCATATTTATTTCTCAAGCTGGAGCTATCATTAGGCAAATTTTAAATTTATTCTTATAGCTGTACCCATCATAAGATTTTTTTTACATTTATTTCTATGATGTATTTATTTCACTCATGACAATACCTTCCATAACTCAAACTTAAGACTCTTATAACTACAGTGCCCATAATGCAAACTATGTGTTTACTTTTACAGCTATTTAAACAAAAACCTTATATTTATTTTATAACTGTAACACAGTAGATTTATTTCTATAACTTCATAATTATAACTACTTTATAACTATTTGCAATTGCTATATTACTATAATTACTATACAACTATATAACTATTGCTACTATATGACTATACCTGTTATTCTGCTATACAACTATAGGTACTATACCACTATATAACTACAGCTACTGTATAACAACTATAGCTACTATAAAAGTATAACTAATACAACTGCTCTACATAACTACAACTACTACATAACCATAGCTACTTAATAACTATAATTATTATACAACTATATAACTATAGCTACTATATGACTATAACTACTACATAACTATAGCTATTATACTACTATACAACTATAGTTAATAAAAAACTATATAACTACAGCTTCTATATAACAACTATAGCTACTATAAAAGTATAACTAATATAACCTTTATAACTTCAGCTACTACAGAACTATACAACCACAGCTACTACATACTAACTATAACCATTATAACTGCTATATAACTATACAGGTATACAGTTGTTACTATGTAACTATAATGACAATATAACTGTAAGTACTAAATGTTGTATTTAAATTTCCAGCTATCACCACAGAATTTTTCTAATTATTGAATTAAATGAATTAGCCACTAACACCTATATATTACTTTGTAGCTAACACTAGTTACAATGATAAAGTACATGCCACAATGTTTTAAATGCAAACAAAACTTAACATTGTGTTTTTGGCCATCAGATCAGTGTATCGTAGACGAACTTACATATGAGGTGGGGCAGAAATTTGACAAGCGCCACAAAGAGGGCTATATGATGAACTGCACATGCTTTGGTCAGGGCCGCGGTCGCTGGAAATGTGACGCTATTGGTAAGATATACTAGATCTCTCTTCATGTGTTCATTTCCAACACCAGGAGATATTTTCACACCAATCAAAGCTTCTTGGTATAAAAAGTTATTTGTTTGACTTGAACATTCTAGAGAATTAAAGTGTACAGCTGTCTGGACTCAACCAGGAGGAGAATTTGAGAGCTTCTTTGGAAAATGTGCCAGTGCAGATGTTTCCCAGCTAGTTTGACAGCTCGAAAAAAAATGTGCGCTTTCATAATATAAATATTTTTCTCCCCTCCAGATCAGTGCCAAGAACCCGAGACAAAAGTGTTTTATCAGATTGGTGAGACCTGGGATAAAGTGAGCCACGGTGTTGGATATCGATGTACCTGTTATGGAAATGGGATTGGAGAACATGCCTGTGAGCCTCTCATGTCCAGAGGTAAGTTAAAATGTGTATAATAATTTATATAATACCATCATAATCATAATACTGTTGAGGGAAATGAAAATGTTAAACCACACCCATTCTAACAAGAATCTGAAGTGTCTGATCAGCAAGCTTGGCTCTTGCTGCATTAGTGCATTATTACATTTGTACATTTGTAACAGAATATATTACATCAAGCATTAGCTTGCCAGTGTCCCTCCTCTACCCTGATGGATGTAACATTGTATTAAATAATTAAATGCCTAGATTACAGTTTGAGCCTTCAAAATAAAAAAAATCAGACTATCCTTTAGTATTTTTGAGGAAATGTGCTGGATTCAGAGAGGAGGGGAACCTTTTTCATTTTTTTGAGGTCAGAAACTGGAAACTGTTACGTAAACTCATTTGATCCACAGTTTGGACCTTAGTCATGTGTTGACACTGTCAGTCCATATCTGATTGTCAATCACAGTTTGTCTCGTGTACTGTATAAAAGGTCAGTTCACCAGCCTTCGTCGGTGGTTGATTTTTTAACTCTCCATGCTAAAAAAGGGAGGCTTTGGGGTTGAGCTTATCTCAAAAACCTTTGGTTTATTCAACAGATTAGATGAACGCGTCACTTTAAATTGTAGGACTTTTTGGACATTAAAGAAAAGGTGCTGCTAAACTGCTCAAATTCATTATTCTTTCAGGGTGTTTTTTTAAAAATCTTTTTAAATTGAACTTTAATACATTACCAAATTACTGACAGGGGTTAATAGATAACTTAAAGTGGCACTTAAAAATCTAATTTTTATTTTGCAAAACTGTACTTAAACTAAAACAGCTTTTAAAAAATGACTGGTGGAGCACACACATGCGTTCACTGACTTTTCACATGTCACCAACTGGCGTATATAATGTCAAATGCGACTCTCAAATATTACTTTTGGTGTGAAAACTATGCAAAATTTAAAAACTTACCTCTTCCAAGTCTTCGGACACATGTATGCGCTGTCTAACTTGAAGATGAAGTTGAAATTCTAATTATCTAAACATATGATTCAGCTAATCAGTGGCTTGCTTAACTTTAACTTACTAGGACCGAGCGCGCACCCGTGGACTGCGGGCAGACAAACACACAATTTCCTGCGGAACGAAAATCGGCGTGTCACAGTACCTTCCATTTTGCTCACATGAAAGGTAAAAAACTGAAAATGAAACTTAAAATTAAAATAAGCAAAGCAACACAAACTAAAACATTTGAAAAATAAGATGAGTCAGTAAAGGACTAGTTCCAGAAGGTAACAGCAATAAAGCAAAATGTAATACTAACACTAAAACAAAATAATAATTTAATCAAAACTAGTCAGATCCTCAAAATAAAAAATGTACTCATAAACTAAACTAAAACACTAAATGAAAATAAAAACTAATCAAAATTTCCAAAATTATAATAACACTGGAAAGAAGGAGGGCTGAATGATGAAGAAAGAAAATGCAGAAAGGGTAAGGTAAATGAAAAAAGCTAGAAATGTAAAAAAGCTTTGGAATAATAAAATAAATTTTAAAAATTTTAAGAAGGGAAGAAAGGATGGTAATAAATAAGAAAAAAGAGAATAGGGTTAAATAGTTTAAGACAGAATGAAAGATGAGCATAAATTTTAGGAGAAAAAACAATTTTAAGTTTTAAATTAGCAGTATTAGATATAAGAAACAAAGGAAGAATCGGAGTGGAATAAAAAAGAAAAGCCAGAAAAACCAAAGAAATTATTAAAAAGAAAGTGAAAGAAAAAGGAATGTTTCTAAAAGAAAAATTTAAAGATTGAAAAGGAGGAAGAAACATAAACATTGTATCAAATGAAAGGGAAAAAGTAAGTAAACGTTATTATAAAATGCACACAATGTTTATTCATTTATTTTTTTGGAATACTTAACTCTGAGACACTGTTTACGCACAGAGACGCTTAGTCACCTGTACCACGAGTGTGTGCTGTGTGCAAGTGTGCCTGGCTGTTCAGTTTGCGTGTGTAGATCATGTTTATACTTACACCAGGCTCAACCAGACCGGTCTGCTGCAACACAGTAGCATTTGTTGTAAATTAACCTGAACTGAACTGTAAATGACTCACATCTGAGTCAGGTTCAGGTGCAACAACTAAAACAGTGTGCCATATGTGTGTGATGCGACTGGAGGACTGCTTTCTGTCTTCATCAGTGACCTGCACTGGCAGTGCAGTGCAAAGATTTTTAATCCACATTGTCATCTCTTTATCACTCATTTGCTGAACCGGTTAATCCTTCTAGGGTAGTACACAATACACAACCATACACAGTAAAAAGAAGGGGAATTTGGAATGGCCCGTTAGTCTAATGTCAATGTTTTTGGACTGCAAGAGGAGAACATGCAAACTCCGCCCTGGACTCGAACCCAGGACCTTCTTGCAGTGAAGCAGACGGGCTAACCACTTTGCCAACTTAATTCAGTTAATGAAGGACGGAAATACTTTTCCCACATTTCTCAAGACAGTGTCGAAAATAGAACAATGAAAGGATAAGAATAAATTTTGCTAACATATAAGGATAAACATATAATGCTTATAAAAATAAAATTATATTTCTTTTTTCAAACTGTACATTAGGGAGTGTCTAAATTTCAAAGTTTTAAAATTAATGCTGGCCAGGTTTTCATTGTGTGCCATATGGGACAAACAGGCTACATGGTAAATTTGACAAGAATCGGAGTGGATTTAGAACTTGCTCAAAACACAAATAGTTATAACATATGCCACATATTGACGAAAATTAAGCTTTTATTTGTAAAAATTACATGATAACGAAAACAGAGTTTATTGTTCATTTCTCTTTACTGCTTTTGGGATTTTACTTAGTTGGTGTTCAACCACTTGCAAAACAAACTGTTTCTGTTCTTCATTGTGGGCCAGAGATTCATTGAAAGACTGCATGAGAGCCACTGCTCTTTCAGCCAAATCATTTGTCACTCGCAGGGAAAGTACAATAGCTTGAACCTCTTTGTATGATTGTTCTGCTTCCCATTGTTGTGGATCCATTCATCATTTTCTGAACCGCTTAATCCTAATTAAGGTCGCGTGGAGGCTCTCAGTTGAGGGCAGAGTACACCCTGGACAGCTCGCCAAGGCCATCGCAGGGCAGAAACATGCTGACAGCAATGCAGCCTACTCTTTACAAAAGTCAACAATGGTTCTTTTACATTTCTCTTACCATAGACAGTAAGAGACATGGCTGGCCACCACTTCCCCCTTGTTGTGGATCCTTTTCAAGAAAAGTTTGATCCAATTCCAAGATCACATTATGTAGTCTCTCACACTAGACTTGGCACCTAGATGCTAAACTTTGGCCGTGTTGAGCAAGTAGTATATAAAGAGCTATCTGCCTCAAAATTTATATTTGGAGTTTTTGTATGAAGTCTCACAATAATTTAACCTGGCCAGTATAAAATACTGTTTAAATTTTCCCATATTGTTAACACACTGTACATGTATATAGAATGGCCGATTTAATAAAATGTAGGTGTAAAATATAAAAATAGAAAATTTGTTAAAAAATTGTATGCATGAAAAAAACAGAAGCTGACTAAAAGTATCAACCCAATACAAATAAAAATTTCAAAGCTATCATGTGCAAAGAAAATTTACATTACCAGGTAAATAAAAAATTTCTAAAAAATAAAAGTAAAACTGTATAAAATAAGTGCAAATAAAATGAAAATACAAATAGTGTTTATATTACGTCTTCATTTTCATCCGCTTAATCTGGGGTTGGGTCATGGGGCAGCAGCCTAAGCAGTGAGGTCCAGACGTCCCTCTCCCCAGCCACTTCCTCCAGCTCTTCCGGGGAACACCGAGGAGTTCCCAAACCAGCCGAGAGACATAGTCCCTCCAGCGTGTTCTGGGTCGACCCCAGGGTCTCTTCACAGTTGGACATGCCTGAAACCCCATACCAGGGAGGTGTTTGGGAGGCATTCTAATCAGATGCCCGAGCCACCTCAACTGGCTCCTCTCAAAGCGGAGGAGCAGCGGTTCTACTCCGAGCTCCTCCCAGATGACAGAACTTCTCACCCTATCTCTAAGGGAGAGTCCTGCCACCCTGTGAAGGAAGCTCATTTCAGCTGCTTGTATTCATGATCTTGTTCTTTCGGTCACTACCCAAAGCTCGTGACCATAGGTGAGGGTAGGACCGTAAATCGACTGGTAAATTGAGAGCTTTGCCTTCAGCTCCCTCTTCACCACGACGGACCAGTAAAAGCTCCGCTTTACAGCAGAGGTTGCACCGATCCGCCTGTCGATCTCCTGCTCCATCCTTCCCTCACTCATGAACAAGACCCTGAGACACTTGAACTCCTTCACTTGGGGCAGGACCTCATTCCAGACCCGGAAGGTGCATTCCACCCTTTTCCGGCTGAGAACCATGGCCTCAGACTTGGAGGTGCTGATTCTCATCCCGGGCACGTCACAGTCAGCTGCGAATCCGTCCAGCGGGAGCTGGAGGTCCCGGCTTGATGAAGCCAAAAGGACAACGTCATCTGCAAAAAGCAGAGGCAAGGTCCGATGGCCACCAAACCAGAACCCCACAACACCTTGGCTGCGCCTAGAAATTCTATCCAAAAATATTATGAACAGAAATGGTGACAAAGGACAGCCTTGGCTGAGTCCAACCCCCACTGGGAACAAATTCTACATGTTGTTACCAATGCTGACCAAGCTCTGGCTCCGGCAATACAGAGACCGAACAGCCCATAGCAATGGGTCCGGTATACCATATTCCCAGAGCACACCCCACAAGATAGCCCAAGGGACATGGTCGAAAGCCTTCTCCAAGTCTACAAAGCACATGTGGACAGGTTGGCCAAACTCCCATATACCCTCAAGGTAGACTCCCAGTCCCCTCCTGTAGAGTGTGTAGAGCTGGTCAAAAGTGCCGGGAGGAAAACCACATTGTTCCTCCTGAATCTGAGGTTCAACCATCGGTTGGATCCTCCTCACCAGTACTCCTGAATAGACTTTCCCGGGTAGGCTGAAGAGTGTGATTCCATGATAGTTGGAACACACCCTCTGGTCCCCTTTTTTAAAAAGGGGAATTACCACTACACGTTTGGGTCTCCCAGGTCTGGAGGGCAGCCTCCCCTGCCATCGGAGCCAACTCACCACCAGGTGGTGATCGGTTGACAACTCAGCTCCTCTCTTCACCCGAGTGTCCAGAACATGCAGAACAAGTCCGATGACAGGAATACAAAGTCAATCATTGCACTGCAGCCTAGGGTGTCCTGGTGCCAAATGCACTTATGAACACCCTTATGTTCGAACATAGTGTAGGTGATAGACAAACTGTGACGAGCACTGATGTCCAACAACGAAAAACCATTCGGGTTCAGATCGGAGAGGCTGTACCTACCAATCACACTCTTCCAGGTCACACTGTCATTGCCCACATGGGCGTTGAAGTCTCCCAGGACAACGAGGGAGTCCACGGGGGAGCGCCCTCTAGCACACCCCCTAGGAACTCCAAAAAGGGTGGGTACTCTGAACTGTTATTTGGTGCGTAAACACAAACAACAGTCAGGACCCGTCCACCCACCTGGATGTGGAGGAAGGCTACCCTTTCGTCAACTGGGGAGAACTCCAATGTGTGGGCACCGAGACGGGGGGAACAAGGATGCCCACACCGGCTCGCCGCCTCTCCCCAGGAGCAACTCCGGAATGAAACAAGGTCCAGCCCCTCTCAAGATGGGTGGTTCCAGAGCCCAAGCTATGTGTCAAGGTGAGCCCGACTATATCTAGTCGGTATCTGTCAACCTCACGCACCAGCTCAGGCATCTTCCCGCCAGATAGGAATGACCCAAGAGCCAGAGTCAGTAGCCAAGGTTCGGTCCGGCAAAACCCACGTCTTCGGCTGCCACCTGGCTCACACTGCACCCTACCCCTATAGACCAACCCACTGGTAGTGGGTCCATGAGAGGGTGGACCCATGTCTCCTCTCTCATGGACATATTACATGTGTAAAATTAAATCACAAAATACTAATATAACAGTAAATAAAGTCTAAATAAAATAAAAACTATTTTATTTAACTATTATAGAAATATTTTTCGAAAGTAGACATGTGGGGAAAAACTAGTAACAGTGTAAATAAAATTTTTAATTGTTTTTGAAGCTATAAAAATTTTAAGCATAAGCTAACCCTTTCATTGATTACTTATTTAAAATTAAGATTAATATAATTAGAGAATATAAAAAATGAACTAAGTATTTTAGTATTCTTATGTAGTTGTTGTCAAGGGATCATCAGTCCCTTGTGAAGGAATCAGATTTTTTTAGGATCAAATAGTTATGTGACATTGGGCCACACAAACCGCGGATTAAGACTGGGGCACAGTTATCGAGTGCTAACTATAAATCTAGCTTTAGATGGAATTTATGACTAGGTTTGTTGGAACCTGATACTAATTCTTTTGTTATTTTTATCTCACTAGTTCCAATACGTGTGACCATCTCTGAGACAGGAAACCAGCCCAACTCGCATCCCATCCAGTGGAATCCACCAGCATCAGCCCACATTACTCAGTACATCCTGAAGTGGAGAGTGGTAGGTTCGGGCTAATGGGGTTTCAGTGCGGTGTACCTTAGGGCTGGATAATGGGACCTTTATTATTATCATTATTATTTATTTATTAATTTTTCCATATGAATGATATATAATAAACAATGCTGCATCATATCTAAAAAATTTCATATGACCCGACAGAGTCTCTAATTTAAAAGAAAGTGGTAGGATGGTTTTCCCTCAGGGCCCTGTGTTAGGACCTATGTGCATATTTTTTTATTAGTATTTTATTTGTTATTATTATTATTTATTTATTTTTATTTTTTGTATTTTTCATTTGAAGCATGAATAATAAATCTGTATTGCTGCTCAGACTGAACAGCTCGCAGTTCACTTCTGTACACAGCCTGTGTAAGAGATATTTACACAAAGGTACAGGAGTACAGGGCATGACGGTTAATCACGCGCAAATAAACACACAGTCCTTGAACTTCACACACACACCAGTTGAGAGAGAAAATCAGTTTTGATGTGGATTAGTATTTCAGCCAGTGGTAAGAAGGTAAGAAGAAAGAAAGAAACTAGGTAAAAATAAATACATTTTAAAAGTGAAGAGAGAAACATTGTAGAGAGAATGGAAATACAGAAAGAGATTAATACACAGAGACAATTAAAAGAGTGAAGGAAATAGCAGCAGAGGTACTGTCTGAATATTTTGCTCTTTTTGTGAACAGAAAAACACACGGACTCCATGGAAGGAGGCGACTATTCCAGGTCACATTAACTCCTATACCATTGCAGGCCTTAAACCGGGGCTTACCTACGAGGGTCAGCTGATCAGCATCCTAAACTACGGTCACAGAGAGGTGACCAGATTCGACTTCACCACATCCTACGGCTCGCGTATGTCACATCATACACTCCTGCCCATGTTTTACTACCTTCTCAGAAAACAACTTAGTGCTTAACCCTTGAGGATCAAGGTTATAATTGGCCGTTTTTGACTACTTTCGATCTTATCTTTATATTTCACCTTAAAAAACTGTTTATCTTGCTGTGTTTGGTGTCATTTTTTTCACACAGCCTCACAACCTCACCTGTGTGACCTTACAGTGACTTTTTTATTTTGACATACTGTATTAACACATTGGACCTAAAATAATGGAAAAAACACAAAATCTTGTAGTAAAAGGGTTGTATTTTACTGTGAAAAACACAAACATGTTTAACAAACCATTTTTCTAACTTAGAATGCAAATATAAATTGTAAATTAAAAAAATTATGTACAAATTTAGCACTGACATTTCCAGGCTGTTGTCCACTTGATGGCAGCGTTGGGCGGATTTTTGCTGACATCACGCCTTGTAAACTGCCATCGCAGGAAGTTAAAATAAAAGTATTAAATTATTAATCATAACTCTGATTTTGCTTGGCCGATAAACACCATTTAAAAACTGGTATATAGTTTGAAGTCTGCACTTATGACACAAGTTGAAACTGAGACTCGGCAAGACTGCATTTTCCTGCTATGTCATTTTAAATCGTCCACGTGATTTGGACTCTTAAGGGTTAATATGCTAACATGACAGTAGATGATCTAACATTCAAACCAGCATTATAGGAAAAAAGCTAACCCATGAACCAACATGTTAGTAAACAGACTAACCCTCAAACTAGCATTATAGTAAAAAGTGCATTTTTCTTTTCTAGTGGTTCCTACTGAAGGCGTGACTTCTGGGCCCAGAGAGATAGACACATCTGAATCCATAACAGAGGTAACATCGAGCAGTTTCATTGTTTCCTGGACGTCTGCATCTGAGACAATCTCTGGATTCAGAGTACTGTATGAACTCTCCGAGGCGGGAGCGGAGCCCACGGTGATTGGTAATGATAATGCTTTCAAACAAAATATTTATGATCTACCAGCAAGCTAGCATTATACTAAACAGGCTAACAGACCAACTAACATTATACAAACAAGCAATATAGTAAACAGGCTAACAAACAAACTAGCACTGTAATAAACAGGCTAACAAATAAACTAGAATGATAGTAAACAGGCTGACAGAAAAATTAGCATATTAAACAGACTAAAAAAGTAAACTAGGATTATAGTAAACAGGCTAACAAACAAACTAGCATTATATTAAACAAGCTAACAAACAGCCTAGTATTATAGTAAACAGGCTAACAAATAAACTAGGATTATATTAAAGAGGCTAACAAATAAACTAGCATTAAAGTAAACAGGCTAGCATTAAACAGGCTTGTGGGGCCGGTGGTGTAGTGGTTAGGGTGCTAGGCTCATGATTAAAAGGGTTCATGGTTTTTTATATAATAAGCAGGCTAACAAGTAAAGAAGGATTATAGTAAACAGGCTGACAAATAAACTAGCATTACAGTAAACAGGCTGACAGAAAAACTAGGATTATAGTAAACAGGCTAACAAAAACTAGCATTATAGTAAACAGGCTAACAAAAACTAGCATTATAGTAAACAGACTAACAAACAAACCAGCATTATAGTAAACAGGCTAATGAATAAACTAGCATTATAGTTAAAAGCTAACAGAAAAACTAGCATTATAATAATAAAAAAAATGCTACCCTGACAGGTGTGTCACCTATTTACCTTTTTTTTTCCAGATCTCCCACGCACTCAGACTTCAGTGAACATCGACAGCCTCCTTCCAGGGCGAACATACCAAGTCCAGGTTTTCGAAGTCGAGCCGGAGGGAGATACACACCTTATCCTGACCACCACTCAGACTACTGGTAGGAGGCAGTTATTTAGCTCTGCACTAAAAGGAGGTTAAGAATCCTTTAAAGAATGAATTATTGTGTTGTTAAAATAAGCTGGAAACGTTCCTATGTAACGTTCATATGTGGTCTTTTAGCTTAATTCAAATACATCACTACAGCTATGTTCTTCCTTCTTCTCAAGTCAACAGTTTTACTACCAGCTGACCAGCTAGCGAAAAATCCTAGCTAGTTAGCTTTATAATTAGCAAAGTCATTCATTCATTCATCTTCTTCCGCTTCTTCCGGGGTCGGGTCGCGGGGGCAGCAGCCTAAGCAGTGAGGTCCAGA
>JBCNYH010000009.1:3740267-3752845 GCA_039654325.1 Tandanus tandanus
TATCTATCTATCTATCTATCTATCTATCTGTCTGTCTGTCTGTCTGTCTGTCTGTCTGTCTGTCTGTCTATCTATCTGCCCTCTTCATGTAGACCTTCTTCCCGTTACGGAGTACATGGCGAGCGTGGTGTCTGTGTATAGTGATAGAGAGAGCGCCCCAGTCATGGGGAAACAGACCACTGGTGAGTCCCATTTCTGTATCTCAAACCTTTTTTTGTCCTAAAGCCTGTTTCTCACAGAGAGGCAAATGCTGACGAACATAGCGAATTTTAGATTCGCCAACTTTCCTGACAAATGTTGATGAAAATCAGGGTTCGCCTGCCATTTCGTGACAGTTTGTGTCGTTTAACAAAATTCGCGCAAATGTTCATGGAAGTGTTTGCAAAAAAAGGCGGCGGACATTAGTGACTGTTAGCAAATCTTAGCGACAGTGTTTGTGACGATTAGCAACTATTCGCCACTGTTTGGGACCTTTTGCCAACTCCTGGTAAAATACCAGGCTTCCTGTCAGGAAGAAGCCCAACATGCTGCTGTGCCTTGAGAAAGAATTTCTTTGTCTGGCTGCTGCTGTATCTATCCTGCAGCAGAAGACAAGGAAAGAAAAAGAATGATTGATGGACCCAACCCTATTATAAAAGCGAACAAACCCTCCCCAGCATCATGTTCACTACTTGGCGAACCAAAAATAACTGTAGTGAGCCGTGTTACAACTGTTTCCGAGAAGATTCACAAAAACATTATAAACATGCTCAAAATTCAAAAGAAACCCATTACGTTTGACCTTTTAGGTTTTGCAACCTTTTACGAACCCTGACATAACCCAAAATCCGGTCCACTCATCAGCATTCACCGTTCTGTGAGATACTAGCTTAAAAGAGTTAACATTGTTGTTCTCTTCTTTATCCCTCACTCAGCTCTCGACTCTCCCAGCGGTCTCACCTTCTCCGAAGTGTACACTCACTCATTCACTGCTCGCTGGAAGGCTCCACGCGCTTACATCACAGGCTACCGGCTGGTGTATGAGGCGACCAACGGGGGGCGCCCTCATGAGAAGCATCTCCCACCAAGCCGCACACATTACACCCTAAGCAGCCTGCAGCCCGACACACTGTACACGCTGTACATCTACGCCATCAGCGGCCACCAGGAGAGCCAACCTCTAACTGGAAAACAGGCCACCAGTGAGCACGACACACACATTTTTGTCCTTTATTTAAAGATATGCTTGCTTCTAAGTCAAGAATGAGGCAAAGTAGTAATACAAAGTTTTTATGTATATGATATTTCTATTATTTCTAGTCTCGGATGCTCCAACTGACCTGGAGGTTACCTCATCCACCCCGAACAGCGTCACCATTTCCTGGGACGCTCCTTCTATACCAGTGCGCTACTACAGGATCAAACACGGACAAACTGGTATGTGTGAATGTGTGTAAAATAGGCATTGTTTTTAAAGGTCAACCCAAGAGCTGCCCTTGTGTGTCAAAATAAAGACTCATAGCCAGTTGAAATTGGGCATGGTAAGCTAAAATTTCCTGACATCTGTGACGTCATGGTAGGAAGTCATCTACAGTTTTTTTTATTACACATACTATAGTTCAGAAGGTTACATCCTACACTGCCTTATCCTCAGCCTTATTTCCCCAGTGCATGTCTTTGGACTGTGGGAAAAAACCGGAGTACCCGGAGGAAACCCGCACAAGCACAGGGAGAACATACAAACTCCACTCAAAAATGTACAAGCCCGGGACTTGACCCCAGGTCCTTCTTGCTGTGAGGCAGGCATGCTAACCACTATGCCACTGTGCAATTCACAATTCACCATCAACTGAACTGTATTTTTCATCTTCCAAAGCATTGCAATCACTATAACCAGTGTTGTGTTCAGAGTATTATTCAGATGCACCTGCTGTGTAATTCACCACCATCTTTTATTAGTTGTGTCCCCTTCATGATGTGATATCAGCAAGCTAGTTTTGAGTTGTTTAGCTTTTTTAAAGGCTGGGTTGAAATTAAAGAAGGCATACTTGTTTTACTTGCACTATGGGGACTAGTGTTTATTATTTCAGGCGTTTATTGGGCTGGTTTAGACCCCATTTGGGATGATCTTCAAGTTTTCACTCTTTAAGCTGCAGTTAAAGTTGCTGATATTGTGAATGAAAAAAAAACCTGACAGAAATATTACATTTTGACGTGATGTCTGTGATATGATTTTGACATAATATTAATCCTCAGGTGAACGCAGCCCTGAAAAGGAGTTCACCGTACCAGGTACAGAGACGACCGCCACCATCCAGGGCCTGCAACCGGGTACCAATTACACCATAACCATCTATGCAGTGACTGGCAGAGGGGATAGTCCAGCGACCAGCACACCGACCATCATCACACACCTCACTGGCAGCCACGGTGAGTTACTGCACAATAATAAATCACCGGTATTTCTCCAGCCATATTACTTAATAATCAAGAATAATTCTGGTCCAGAAATGGTGTTGATACACAATAGCTTTGGCACTAATAGTACTTGGCGCGCTCTTAATTGTCAGTTTGTCTTGTTTCTCCAAGGCGTCCCCTCCCCCACCGATCTAGACACGAGTGACATCCATGAACAGTCCATCTGGGTGCGCTGGACTCCTGCTAGAGGCCCAATCACAGGCTACAGGGTCAGTGGGAGCCCTAAAAGTGGAACAGGACCCACTTTCTCCAAGGAGGTGGGACCTGGTGAGTCTTGCTGGGGACACCAAAAAATACCAGGCTTCATGCTAAGCAACAGTTATCCAGGAAACTGTCCCCTCTTTGTTCTCAGATCAGACGGAGTTGAGAATAACCGGTCTGGTGCCAACAGTGGAGTACGTAATTACTGTCTATGCCATCGGCCGCGATGGATCGACCTCACCAGTGTTAGAGAGAGCTTCGCTAAAGAGTAAATAGACACAAAGTTAATGCTGTTCCTGGCAATCAGTATATTAATATTGATGCAGGAAAGGTTAATAAAGGATAGTGCTGAATTATATTAGCTTGTTTTTTAAATTTTGTCCTGTAAGAATTTTACCTCATGATTCCACACTTTGCCCTTTAGCACCGGATGCTCCAAAAGAGCTGACTTTTTTTGATGTGGACAGTTCGTCAGTGCGCGTGTCCTGGCAACAGCCACATGGTCATGTTACCTCATACCGTGTCTTGTACTCAAGCCCGGGAACACTACAACGCGAGTGGAAACCAGCGCCCAGCAGGAACGATAATAACGTGCTTCTCGAACACCTGAGTCCTGGAACTGAATACAGGGTCAAGGTGATTGCTACAACTGACCAAGGCACCACCACAATGGAAGGAATGCACCAGACTGGTGAGGCACACCGTGGTAAAGGTAAGTTTGTTTGTTTTAGATATACAGTATATGTAACACTGCATGAAACAGGTTTTACAGTTGTGTTAAACAGGCTAAATGCACTAGAGAAAAAGAAAAATATAATTTTCTTACAAGCTCTTCCTACATACTCCATCCTCTTGTAGCTGTCCCCGCCCCTACCAACATTCAGTTTGGAGATGTTGGTTCCTCATCCTTTGTGGTGCTCTGGCAGGCACCAAGCGTCAGTCTGAATGGATATCGTGTCCTTGTGACACCTAAAAATAATCTAGGGTCATCAAAAGAGTTGAACATTGCTCCTGATGCCATGCAAGCTACTGTCACTGGACTTCTGGTAAAAAAAAAAAAAATTCTCTGCCTTGATGCCTATCTGAAAACATGTCATAAATAATATGGGGGTGTATTTTAAAATAAAAGCTATAAAATTAAGCAATTACTATGTGTTGTCCTAAGGGTGTATATAGGCTAATCAGAATTGCATCCATTATATATTAATTATTAGAATTATTTTACGCTAGGCCCTTTAACAGGAAAAAACAAAAGCTCCCCCATACTCCACCCTTGTTGTACTCTGACTGTTTGTTCGCTTCAGCCAAAAAAACTTGTGTAAATTTGTTCACATACTCAATTTATTGAAGGTATACTTATTTCTGGTTTTCCATCTTTAGGTGTCCACGGTGTACGAAGTGCGTGTGTACGCACTCAAGGATTCCATCAGCAGCCTGCCACTCATCGGAGAAGTCGCTACAAATGAAGGTGGAGAAGTTTATACTGAATAATAATACTGTGTTCATAACAATAATTATAATATCACAGAAATATGAACAGAATGATAATCATTAGGGTGCAAGCACAGATTTGCAGTTAGATTTCTGAGAAAAAAATTGAGCAAGTCTATAAATAATCAAGATCAACATTCTTGACAATAAAAGTCACAATCAACATGGTTCAAGCTGTGATTTGTAAATAGACCTTAGTTTGCAGTTATCAGCTGTTTGTTTGAATGTTCAAAGTCATTATATTATTATTATTTTAAAATGATATTGCCAGTAGTGGTTAGCACATCTGCCTCACAGGAAGAAGGTCCTGGGTTCGAGTCCTGGACTCGGGCGTTTCTGTGTAGAACATGCTCTCCCCGTGCCTGCAAGGGTTTTCTCCGGGTATACTGGTTTCCTCCCACAGTCTAAAGACATGCACATTGGGTTAATTGGCTGTTCCAAATTGCCTCTAGGTGTGAGTGGTTGTATGTGTTGCCCTGTGATGGTCTGTTGAGCTGTTCAGGGTGTACCCTGCCTTCACTCAGTGTCGGCTGAGATAGTTTCCAGCTTTCCAGCAACTCTAATAGGATTATTCGGTTCTGAGTGAGTGAATAAGTGAGTGTTGCCAGTAGTGGATTTCTGATGTAGAGAACGTATACCAGATTGAAGAGTTGACGGGACCCCTTAGTGGACACAAAAAATGGCAACCAAGTGGAAGTATCGAAGGGAAGGTGATAAGGATGAGCAGTGTGAGACTAAGTGCGTGTGCGTAAAGTGAAACATTTAAGCTTAAGCTTATTTTTGATTGGCCGGCAGAAATCAGCCCTCCCCGTCGGCCTCGCATCAACGAAGTTACAGCCACAAGCATCTCACTTACCTGGCGTGCCAAAAACGAGCCATTAACAGGCTTCCTGATTGAGGTCAAGCCGACCACAGGAGACTATCCAACCATCAGAAAGGAGGTTTCCTCTGGACAACAAAACGCCATAATTACAGGTGATGTTTTTGCTCATTAAGAGTTAGGGATACAGAACAGTTAGGGACTGGAACCTACCATTTTTTTGTTTGTGTGTGTGTGTGTGTGTGTTTGTGTTTTCAGGTCTTCAGCCTAGCACCGCTTATATCATCAACATCTACTCACTGAACGGACACAGACGCAGTGCACCCTTTACCCTCACCACCAACACAAGTATTGTATCATGCATACAATCATAACTAATATATTTCTATTCATTTCAAAACCAATAAAGTACTTGATTTAGTTTTACACGTCTGATTTTTTTTGCGAATGCTCTTCCCAGTTGGTTCATCTCTCCATCCCCCTACTGATCTCCGGTTCCTGTCTCTAACGCCGAACTCCATCTCCTTCACCTGGCAGCCGCCTACCAGCCACATAACAGGATATTACATTACCTACGAGGAAGAAGGAGGCAGCCCACGTGAGCTCACGCCACGACCACATGCTGGTGTCAACTATGCCACCATTACAGGTGCATGAACCGGATGTTTGGAGTAAAGTGCATATCCATGTTGTCTCGTCCGCATATTCAGTGTTGATCCGATTGCAGGTCTGAAACCGGCCACAGTGTACATCATCAAGATCATCGCTCTGCAGAACACACTGAGAAGTCCAGCATTGGTGGGCAAGGCCACAACCCGTAAGTACACCCAGATTTACCTAGTTCCATTTATCGTAAAGGTGTACTCCTTCAAAACACTCTTTTTGTTGGTCAGTGGTGAGGGCAGACAAAAAGAAGTTTTGAGTCGCTAGCATGATGACTCTTAGCTTTCCGCAAGCCTTATGTCCGGCTCTGAGACAATGAAGCTAGCATCAGCGTCTACCGTGGAGCTAACAGTTGTGTGTTTGCTACTAGGCCTGCAAAGCAATTTATTTTAATGCTTAAAAGAAATGTTACTCTGCCTATAAATGAGAAGAAGGAGCAAATTCTGGATCTTTGCTTCTATCAGTGTATTACTGAAAGAACATTCGCTCCTTTAAAACGTGTGCTGGAATGTTCTGGAAGCTCTTGAACCATTCTTTTTTCTGGGATGGCTCTCTGCTAGCCGTTATCCACTGCATTTGCTCTTTGGCCATCTTCCCGCTTTGCTACTAATGGCTTTTTCTGCTTTTAGAGGAAGTGTTTTTGCTGCCTTTACCTCCACGCCACAACAACCTCGGCCACCTGGACGTGCCCGACACAGACATCGTGGCGGGTCCGACAGTGCAGCCGAGACCAGGTGGTGGTGGCCAGGGCATGGAGTACACCGAATACAACAATCAGCCCACTCGGCCTCATGCTGGGCCCTACGTCCCTGGGACGGGCCAAACTCTCATCTACTTGCCCGCCCCGGGGTCAGACGGCTCACAAGTGCCCAAGGTGGTGCAGCTGAGTGACACAAACGCTCACGGTTTCCTTTTTCCAGAAAATAAAACACAGACGCCGCAGGAGGCTCAGACTCAGACCACCATCAGCTGGCAACCCTTCAAGCAGAGCAAAGCCTACTTTGTGACCTGCCATCCAATCACACAGCACAATGAGAAGACGTTTCAGGTCAGCGAGCCAATTAGAACACATTTGGGAAAGAAACACATTGGGTCGTTCTCAGGTGATTAAATCAGGGATGTTGAACTTATTCGTTGCAGTTGAAACTTCCTGCCACCTCCACCAGCGCCACACTGATTGGCCTCACGTCTGGGGCTTCGTACCGCGTCCTCGTAGAGGCCCTGAAGGACGCACTCAAGTACAAAATCCTTGACGAGGTCATCACTGCTGGTAACTCAGGTACAAGATAAAATGTCCTATTTAAAAAATAAATAAGTATTGTTTTTGTTGTCATTCAGATATTAATTTCTCAATAAAAACCCATCATATTACCTAAAATCATTCATGAAGTGTCTTTATCAGATCCAGGAAGAGTTCCAACCAATGACGATTCGTGCTACGACACTGTAACTGCGACTCATCACAACATTGGGGATGAGTGGGAGCGCATGTCTGAGACCGGCTTTAAGCTCTGGTGCAGGTGCCTGGGCCTGGGCAGCGGCCATTTCCGCTGCGACTCCTCCAGTACGTTCAACGAGTAACGTCAAACCAAGTTTAAATAATGCTCAGACAACTTTCTACACTGGTGCTCGAAAGTTTTTGAACCCTTTTATATTTTGTATATATCTCCATAATCATGACCAAAAACGTCATCCGATTTTTCTGAAGAACTGAAAGTAGATTTAAGAAATGTGCCAGAAATTGCTGAGGACTTGAAGTGTTGATGCTCTTCAGGCTGGCAAAGGTTGCATGACCATCTCTAAAGGGTTTGGGACCAGTTACATGCTCCAGTTGTCACCCACCAACACAGATAGAAATACAGAACAGTTCACAAACGTGCAAGCATCAACCAGTAAACAGTGTCACAGGACTATCATTTTGATTTTTTTTTTCCCTAAGCTGCTTAATCCTAATTAGGGTCACGGGGAGGCTGGCATCCTTCTCAGCTGACTTTGGGCAAAGGTGGGGTACACCCTGGACAACACGCCAGATCATTGCAGGACCCACTCTCTTCATTTGGATACTGAAACATGATTGGCTATTGTATTTTATGATGTAATAACATTATTTCTGGTATAAGCTCAGATGTTTATGGTAACTGAGTTTGGATGAAATTACATTGAACTTAATCTTCCCTTATAAGGCCATTCCTTTTTTATTACTTGTTTGGTGGCTTCCTATTATGAAAACCCAAGACAGGAGATGAAAAAAAAATAAAAAAATAAAAAAATAAAAGTTCATTTTAAGAACAGGTATTTATTTTAGCAACAGAACAAAAACAAGAATACAAGAAAGGGTAGAATATAAATATTTTTATTTTGCCCTTGTATTCTTAAAGAAACCTTCTTAGAAGTGCTTTGATTTAAACATTTAATAATGTGAATACAGTAGTCTGTCCTGAGCTGATGGTGTACATGTAGTACTTTTCATACCATGTATATTCTGTTGACACTTCTGACAAGTACACCTGCGCAGATATACATGATGTAGTTACAATGGCTGGCGTGAGAGGGCAACGAAAGGAATAAAAAAAATTTTTTTTCCCCCCAATTTTATTTTATTTTTTTGTTTTAGAAATCACGAATATTAACATTGGCGAATCTGCAAAACAAGGTATAAAAAAAGACATCAACGATTTAAATTTTACTTAAACATAAGTATCAACGATTTAAATTTTGGTCCATAATAATAAAATTAGCTTTTATGTTTAAAAAAAAAAAAAAAAAAAAAAATCCATGAAAAAATCCCAAAACATTCAGAACCCAAGTCAGAAAAGTGAAGTGGACCTTGATGAAGTGTTCTGTTTGTGTTGTTGCCTTTCGTACATCACACAGAGTGGTGCCACGACAACGGAAACAACTACCGCATCGGTGAGCGGTGGGAGAGGCGAGCTGAAAACGGTCACATGATGAGTTGCACCTGCCTCGGCAACGGCAAGGGAGAGTTCAGGTGTGAGCCACGTGAGTAGCAACCTTCTCCTCCACTCAGAAGAAGTAGCATTTTAATGATACTTTAAAGGTTGACAATGGAAATTAGTGTGGTTTTAGCAACAGGTTTTCTTATCACATAGTACATTTTATCTAAGGTCATTTTTTTACATGTTCTACGTACGTTCCAGATTATTTATACAAGTAAAAATTATTTTTAATCACGTTGCACCTCTAACTACGCAGTCACGTGACTTTAAAGAGAAGTTCAGTAGTTGTGCATGTCCTTTGTCCTTTGGGTTTACAGACGAGTCGACGTGCTATGATGATGGAAAGACATATCAGGTGGGAAACCAGTGGCAGAAAGAGTACCTCGGTACTATCTGTACCTGCACCTGTTACGGAGGACAGCAGGTGTGAACTTGTCCCACTGTTACTGCACTGATCATGTTTAGATACTCCCTTTCAAAATAACAATATTAACGTGTGCATGTGCATGTGGTATCAGGGTTGGCGTTGTGAAAACTGCAAAAAGCCCGGAAGTGAGATCAACACACATCTGCTGAAGCCTGTCCGCTACGGAGACGGTGTCGCTAAAGTGGTGAGTTCTAAAAACACCACGCTGTAAAAATACCCGGTCACATATATTACCATGTATACAGTATTGCATTACACTGCATATGAAAATCAGCCTTCTTTTTCTATCCCAGAATATCCACTGCCCAATCGAGTGTCTCCGGCCAGATATCCTAGCTGACGCCGTTGCCAATCCCAACCGGAGAGAATGAAATGATTCCTTACTTTTAGTTTCCCCTCCACCCAACCCGTTCCATCAAGAAACAGCTCTGATCGAAGATGTAACACCTGTGAGACTGTACTAATCCCCCCTAATGCCTTAAATCCTTGCTACTGGTTACTGCAATCACCGCTGCTGCTTCTCAGCCAATCTGTGAAGCTATAGCGACTAGATGCCATAGCCATTTTCACTGCTTTTTATTGGCTAGGCTGTTTTTTGTTTTGTTTTTTTAAATAAAACAAGTAGCTTTAAACATGCACATACACAATGTTCCCAAATTTCAACACAACTCAAAAAAGAAATGTACTTTAACAGTATTATTAATAAAAGTTAACTAGTAAAATATATAGTTAAATCTATTTTTACAACTACACCAACAAAAAAAAGGGGCACTGATTTATGAGAATGTTACCCGAGCTATTAGCACATTGTGCTTTTGTTTTTTGTTTTTAATTCACCCTTTTTTTCCTATTCAAAGAGTTCACTCAGTGCCAGCACTAATAATTTTTTTTAAATTCAACACGTAATTTTTAATGATCTGTCCTGATTGGTCGAATGCTTTGTCTTTTATTTATCCATTTGGCCCTGTAAACGCATGATTATTAGGTGCAGTAATTGTGCTGTTGGTGCCGAAGTCTTCACTACTGGTAAATTCCCATTTTTAATAAATTTTTTAAAGAGAATCCTGATGCAGTTTTGTTTTATGGAATAAATATACTTCAATAAATGGACTCGAAAATAAATACAAGTGTGTCTACATGTTCCGCAGAAATATTTAGCGTAAATGACAGTGTATAATGACTATGAATATTAAATACAAATATAAAGCTACAATGTTGATGTACAGCTTAGTTTTATTCTATAGCCACTGAACTAGAAAGAGAACACCAAGTCACTAAAAGGAAGTTCGTTGACATGTTTTAAAACAAATCGAGATCTTGCTTAGAAAATAATCAGAACATTTTATTTTTTTAATTACTTAGGTAAACCTACTTACATTGTACAGATCCATTTGTGAACTCTACACAAGTCCAGAAAGCCCATAAATGTCCTATTTCTCATCTCAATCTATCTCTGTGCTCGGTAACTGTTCTATAGTGAGAAGAGGAAATAAAAGCAAGCAAGATTAATTAATTATTAGCAATTTGCCAGTTCAATCATGTAGTAGCAGTACTGTATAAAAAAATCATGCAGAAGCAGGTTAACAAAGTAGCTAATGAAAGCAAATTTCAGGAATAATCATCTAACTAATATATATAACAAATTAGCCAATCATGAGTCGGACTGGCCAACTAATCAAAGTAATAAGACAACGAACTGGCTAATAGTGAAACTTGCTAATTACCGAGATAACAGATAACCAAGTCATCTTGAGAATGGTCAGTAAATTACAAAGCTAAAAATAGAGCACAGGGGTCCACACACTCTCACGGGCAAAGCCATTTGATAATATTTGACAAAAATGGAACATCGAGATATGTTTATATAGACATGAAGGTCATGCTGAAAACAGAACAGCCATTTAACAAGTTTAATATATAAAAGATGACCTTTAAACTGGGTCAAGTTGACCCACATACAATCCCACCCTATTCACCCCTGAGGGGAACCCATACACCAAATTTGGTGCTCCTGTGTTATTTCCTTCCAAAGTTATTGTACTGTCAAGTCGGATGGACAGAACCTGTTTCTAGAGCTCCCGCTCTGTTCACCTTTAGTGGCAACAGGGGTTAAAAAAGCTGACGAGAAAGCAAATGCAAACAATCAGCTCATCATGAGACTTACCAAGCTAACAGACCGTGCTAGCTATGCTGCTAATAATAGTGCCGGTTAGTCAGTTTTCAGTTTGTGGCCACTTCTCACTACACTTGGCCAGTACAGCTAATGGTTGATTAGCAAAGCAGTACAGTATAAGATGGCTATTTCACCTGCTTATATCATCCAAAGAAAGTTAAGATTTTTTATTTTTTTTAAACACAAGAAAACAACAAAACACTCTGAGAAAGTGCTTTAATCTTTTCTTTTTCCAGGCACATCAGCTGCAAGAGCCAGTTTAATGAAAATGTAAAGGTGAAAGTGTTTAACATCTTCTGTACCGTTTACTAAACTGTTAATAATATTAAGGCAATCAGGGTGATTTACTACAATTGGATGGCTATTATTAGTTACAGTACAAAAAGGGAATGTTTACAAAGCACAAAAACAGAGAAAATGCAAGACATCACACAAACCATCATAGCAAAGTGAAAGCGCTATATGTTAAGGGCTGCTGCTACAAAGTTTTGGTCAGGAACTGGAAGATTGGACATGTAATGTGGTCAGTGGTGGAAGAGGCGCAGGTTAGTGTGGACCAGAGTGATTCCCAGCTCATTGCAGGCATTGATGACCACCTCGTCGGCGGTGGAACCTGACGGTGCGGCGATGTACTCAACACCGCTCTGAAATACATGTAAAGAGAATCTGTAAATACTTTCAAAGTACACACATCTACATCAATGGCGCCCTGCCCGTTGACCACTTGGAGTCAGGCTAGACACTTAACTGTATTTAAAACATTTTAATTAGCTAGTTCATTATACAGTGGTGTGAAAAAGTGTTTTCCCCTTCCTGATTTCTTATTTTTTTGCATGTTTGTTACACTGAAATGTTACAGATTATCAAATAAATTTAAATATTAGTCAAAGACAACACAAGTAAACACAAAATGCAGTTTTTAAATGAAGGTATTTATTATTAGGGGAGGGAAAAAAACAAACCTACATGGCCCTGTGTGAAAAAGTGATTGTGTGAAAACATAACTGTAGTTTATCACACCTGAGTTCAATTTCTCTAGCCACACCCAGGCCTGATTACTGCCACACCTGTTCTCAATCATGATATCACTTAAATAGGACCTGCCTGACAAAGTGAAGTAGACATCATGCCGAGATCCAAAGAAATTCAGGAACAAATGAGAAAGAAAGTAATTGAGATCTATCAGTCCGGAAAAGGTTAAAAAAAAGCCATTTCTAAAGCTTTGGGACTCCAGCAAACCACAGTGAGAGCCATTATCCACGAATGGCGAAAACATGGTACAGTGGTGAACCTTCTCAGGAGTGGCCGGCCAACCAAAATTACCCCAAGAGCACAGCGACGACTCATCCAAGAGGTCACAAAAGACCCCACAACAACATCCAAAGAACT
>JBCNYH010000009.1:3763946-3782220 GCA_039654325.1 Tandanus tandanus
CACACATACACACACACGTGAAATACATATTTTATATATACACACACACACACAATATATATGTATACACACACACACACACACACACACACACACACACACACACAGGCACACAAAATGATAAAACTAAAAAAAACACACTACGCAATTAAGCAACACCTGCCTAACCAATAGTAGATGAGTAACTGCATATTTTGTTTGCAAGAACAGCCCTGGACGAATCGAAGTAAAACTTCATTCAGCTACTCACTGTGGACTTTTGGACCTAAAAGATTTGGTTACCACATCTTAAACAAACAAAATATAGTGAAGAAATCACTAACTCAAACAAACCAATACCTCTTAAGATAAGAAGCAGCCCTGATTTGCTCTCTAAGCAGATTTCAGCATGTTAAACAACCACACCGAGCTACAGACTGAGAGGTTTGAACTTAAACATCCCACACAGAATTACACTGTGTTAAATCGTACCAAGCATCCATTTACACTGACATGTGCATCAGATTAGTTCTGAAAAATTCCTCAGTATTCGATTTGAAATCAATTTAGCTAAGGAACAGAACACAGAGAGGAACATAGTACAAAGAGTAGTAAAGTGGGCAGAGTATAGTGAACAGAGGACTGAGGCAGCAGTGCTTAATACACAGAATACCAAGGGTTGAGGTGGGGGAGCCCAGTGAGTGCTGAAGGGGATAGGGAGGCATGAAGCCTGATGAACAAAGCCCTGTGTAGTGGAGCTCTGAAAAGGGGGCAGTGCTTAGGAAACAGTATTTAGGGCTGAAGCATTAACAGACTGCCAAAAGGGGGTAACTCAGAAAACAGAGCACTGTGGAATGGAGATTTGTAAGCAGAGCACTGAGAGATTAGTAAACAGAATATGAAGATTGGGTCTTGGTTAATGGAACACAAATGGTGGGGCTTAGTAAAGGGAAGGGAGGAGCTTGGTAAGCAGCGCACAGAGGGGATAGGGCTCGGTAAAGGAGAGGGAGGAGCTTGGTCAGCAGAGCACAGCAGGGTAGTAAGCAGAGCACTGAAAGAGTGGAGCTTAGTGAACATTGAGACGGCACAGAGAGGGAGGGGCCCGGTAATCGGAGCACAGAGAGGGAGGGGCCCGGTAAACAGCACACAGAAGAAATAGATCCTAGTGAGCAAAGCATGCTGATTGCGTGGCATCTAGCAAATACACCTCTAAAGGGTGTTGACAAGTGAACTCAGCACAAAGTAGGCATGGTTTATTCAATAGTAATTACCCAGTGATAATTGAGGTGAGGTTTTTGCTCACCTTAAGCGCAAGAGTTTTGCGTGTCTCAAGTGCCGTGTCGTTCTCACTCGAAGCCTCCATCTCCTTCACCACCAGCTCATAGTCAGCTGGGTCACAGACCACCGTCACTCTGGCATGGTTCTTAGCCGCAGCACGGAGGAGAGTAACACCACCTGCACAGGAAGAAATTAATTATATCTCAGGTTTTATTCTGCCTTTCAAAAACATCCAACAAATCCAAAATAATCCGATCTGTCCATTTTGGGGGAAGGGCGATGTTATCGCCATCCAGCTCACCAATGTCAATCTGCTCCACTGCATCAGTCACAGTCACATTCGGGGATGCAACAGTCTTCACGAAAGGATAAAGATTACACACAACCACTCTGGGGGAAAAAAAAATACACACATAGGACACAGTGTTACACAATTTAAAGAAATCGAAAATCTTAGAAGTGCTGTCTTTTTAGAGTTTTACAAATTATCCAGTGTTTAAAAAAATTATACATTCTTAAAAATGAGTCTGGCATAAAGGAAACCCTTCGCTCTTCCCAACCCCTTATGAGCCAATACTGAGGGAGCAGAAAATGTGATTATGCATCATGTGGCATCACTTGACGTTTTGTCCTGAAGTGAGGTTAAATTAATTATTTTAATTACCACTAGCTCCTGGTGCAGTGTTCACATCTTAGTATCCAAACAACACTTAAAAAACACCTAGATATCACCGTGATAAAAACAATGGGGGCCGCCTAATGTTCTACGTGCAAGGCCAACAGACCTGAACAAGCGTTGTCTTTAAAGTGGGGTCAAAGGTCAAGGTTACAGTAACCTATTGTTGGTATGCAACACTCCTCTTCCAAAGATGTACAAGTACAGGAGAAACTCCTTAGAATATCATGCAAAAAAAGTTAATTATTTCAGTAATTCAACATAAAAGGTGAAACTAATATATTATACAGACTCATTACATGCAAAGTGAAACATTTCAAGCCTTTATTTGTTATAATTAACATGATTACAGCTTACGTGTGCGTTGTGTGCATCGCAAACAAGATGTGCACTGTAGCGTGAAATACTGTAGTGCAAACTGTCCAGAGTTGGTATGGATGGTGAGACATGGTTTGGCTGAGGATTCTCTTCGGGTTGCCTTATTCTCTGCGGGTAAAAGCGCCTCCTGAGTCTTTCAGTCCTTGTGGTCAGACTGCGGAACCATTTGCCTGAGTTCAGCAGCTGATACAGACAGTTACTGGGGTGGGAAATGTCCCTGATGATCTTGATGGCTCTGCTCCGGCAGCGCCTGGTGTAAATGCCCTGCAGCGAGTGCAGATCAGATCCAATGTAGCGCTCGGCTGCCTTGATCACTCTCTGCAGGGCTTTTCGGTCTTGTATGGTGCTGTTGCCAAACCAAGCTGTGACACTCATGGTCATGATGCTCTCAACTGCAGCCGTATAGAAAGTTTTGAGGATCTCAACAGAGACCCTGAACCTCCTCAGCTGTCTCAGGTGGTACAGCCGCTGTCTTGCCTTCGTGACCTGAGCGTAGATATGGATGGACCAGGTAGGACTGTCGGTGAGATGAGCCCCGAGGTACTTCATGCTGTTTACCTTCTCCACTGGAGCACCACCGATGGAGAGGAGAGTAGGACCGCTGCTGCTTCCTGCTGAAGTCCACCACCATCTCCTCTGTTTTGCTGATGTTCAGCTGGAGGTGGCACCATCTTTCCAGGTTTTCCACGTCATAATTGCTAGAGATGAGGCCGAGCACTACTGAGTCGTCAGCAAACTTGACAATGGAGTTGGAGCTATGAGTGGACATGCAGTCGGAGTTGTAGAGAGTGTTATGCAGGGGGCTCAACACATACTTGTGGGACTCCAGTCCTGAGGGTGATTGTGCTGGACACCCAATGGCCCAACCTAACCACTTGGGGCCAGTACATGAGAAAGTACAGTACCCATCTACACAGCTGGGTGTTCAGTACCAAGTCCCTCAGCTTGGTGAACAGTATGAGTGGGATCACAGGGTTGAAAGCTGAACTGTATTCGATGAACAGCAGTCTCACGTAGTTCCCATTTTTACTGTCCATGTGTGTGGGGGTGGTGTGTAGGATGTGGGAGATGGCATCCTCCGTCAATCTGTTTGGAAGGTAGGTGAACTGCAGAGGGTCGATGGAGCTGGAGTTCTTTATAAGCCTCTCGAACACCTTCATGACCACAGATGTCAGAGCCACAGGGCAGTAGTCATTCAGGCTGGAGGGCTTGTTGTGCTTCAGCACCGGGACAAATGGTGGATCTCTTGAACGCAGGCACAATAGTGAGCCAGAGACTTGTTGAAGATGTTTGTGAAGACACCAGTCAGCTGGTCCACGCAGCTCCTCAGGACGTGCCCCAACATGCCATCAGGACGGGAGGATTTCCTGGTGCTCAGGCGTTTCAGAGCCCCCTGTACCTCCCGCACCGACAGTCACCGTTGCTGCTCCGTTGATGTCGTCTTCCCCAGTTAGCAGACTGTCGTTAGCAGTAACACTAACATTGGCGCCGCTGGCCTCGGACCAGGCATAGAAGTTCAGATGGTCAGCAAGAGCAGGGTCGGCAATCAGAGGGGCGGTGTTTTTACCCCTGTAGTCCGTGATGGTGTGCAGACTTCGGCAGAGGCTCGGCTTCTGATTGGGCAGACCAGCGCTTCACTTCCTTTGTTGCCAGAAGTTCCTGGTGAGCTTTTGTTTATACTTCGGGATAAGAAAGATGTCCTCGTGATCACTCTTCCCCAAACCCGGCTGCAGCACTGCCTTGTACCCCTGCTTGAACTGAGTGTAGCAGTGATCTAGCGTGCTGTTCCCTCTTGTTGGGCAGGTCATGTGTTGGTAAAGGTTGGGCATGACCTGCCTGAGCTCAGCCCTGTTGAAGTCCCCCATCACAATGAGAGCAGCGTCCGGATGTTTCTGCTGACAGTCACTGAGCACATCATGTAGTGAAGCCAGAGCTGTGCCTGTGCCATTTTTTCTTTAGCCCAGGTAAAACGCTTCTGACGTTGTTTGATGTTTGTCTGTATGTGGTGGCTCATGATGCACTAACGCCAGCCTCAGTCCACTCCTTGTGAAGCTCCCCCACACTTTTGAATTTTCCTGACAATCCTCTCCAGGCTGCGGTCATCCCTGCTGCTTGTGCACCTTTTTCTTCCACACTTTTCCCTTCCATTTAACTTTCTATTAATGTGCTTTGATACAGCACTCTGAGAACATCCAACTTCTTTTGCAATTACCTTTTGAGGCTTTCTATCCTTGTGGAGGGTGTCAATGATGGTTTTCTGCACAACTGTCAGGTCAGCAGTCGCCCCCATGATTGTGAATTCTACTGAACCAGACTGAGAGACCATTTAAAGGCTCAGGGGCCTTTGCAGGTGTTTTGGATTAATTAGCTGATTAGAGTGTGACACTTTGTGCCTACAATATTGAACCTTTTCACAATATTCTCATTTTCTGAGATTTTGGATTTTCATAAGCTATAATCATCAAAATTATAACATAAGTCTTAAAATATTTCACAAATGAGTCTATATATTATTTTTACTTTTTAAATTGATTTACTGAAATAAATTTACTTTTGCACGATATTCAAATTTTTCACATTTCACCTGTATGCTTAATCTGTTGTATGTGAAGCTAAGCACATATGAAATATGCCCCAGAAAAGCTCTCTTTTAAGCAGGGTCAAAGGTCAAGGTCACAGTGCCTTAATGTTGGTACACAACCCCCATCTGATATGGATCAGATAAGCTTTTTCTTTTAAGTGAGGTCAAAGGTCAAGGTCACAGTGGCCTTATCTTAGTATGCGACACGCCGCCTTAGCACCCTACACACATCCACTAAGTTTGAGAAAGTTACAGCCTGGACAAGGATGGGGACGCACACACAGACTGATCACTATAGGGCACCCGCATTATGTGGGGCCCGGATAAAACAAAACTTGTATCCTGCAGTTAATGACTGCAGAGAAGAATTATACTAATGGTTATTTTACCTCACGAGACTGAAGCCGAGTTTTTCCATGTCAGCCTGGTCAGACGGAGTCTTTCTGGCCAGGATTCCTCCGTGAACAGCCGGGTGAAGAGTTTTAACCCGACCACCGAGCATCTCAGGAAAACCGGTGAGCTCAGACACATCTCTGAAATCACACAGGTCACATGACACAGGGCTCACATTCATACTCATTCAAAAAATATTGTTTACAATAACCAGTGTCCTCAATCTCATTCCGCAGGGTTCTCACCTCACTGAGAGCCCTGCATCTCGCAGAGCTTTAGCCGTGCCGCCAGACGCCACCAGCGACAACCCGACCGACACAAGCCTCTTCGCAAAGTCCAGAAGCCCATTCTTATCAGACACACTCAGGAGAGCTGAGACACACCAAGTCAAAAGTATTTAAACAAACTGGTTTAAAAGAAAAATGACAAGGCTACGATTTAGTCCTGAAGACCTTAAATATAATTAACCTGAGGAAAAAATATGCACTGTTTACTACATTTAACGGAGTTAGCCTTTTAATTTATTTTTTTGCTAATGCCAAACTAGCTTTAAATTCACCAACCGACTCAGAAGCCTAGCTCATTATTAAAATTCAAACTTTAGCTACGTTTTGGATAAGTGTTAGCTTCAGGCAAGGCACTTAGGCATCTCAGCGGCCGTTCAGTGAACGCTAGTAACACTTTGGTTTCAGCACTCTTGAGACGTTCCTCTTTACTCTTCATCTTAAAAGTCTCAATACATGGTGGTCAAGAACTTGGTGTTTTTGTCAGCCATTTGCAATTCTGAACGTGCTTTCAAGGGGTGTGTCTTATGACACTGTCCAATGCTTGGTATAAATTTGAGCCATCATGTTTTAAATCAAAACTTTCTGTTGAAAACATTTAGAATAATTTTAAAAGCATGAACAGTTTTTCTGACGCCTCAACGCAATATCTGTCATGTTTTGTGTTTTAGGTCAAATGCAAAAGCTAAGGATGTCCTTTATTCACCGGAAGCTAGTTGTCAGTTTTAGGTACTTGGAAATCTGTACATTTGTGCATGCGTGATTTGAAAGTACGTTTTGGACTCTGAATACACACCTTTCAGGTTTCCCATCTATAATAATAACTAATGAGATCCTGCCAAAGTTAGAATTTTTTTTTAAATAACAATTCATGCTTCCACACGCCTTTTCTTTCAAAAATCCCAAAAGTGAATTTGCATTATAAACAAGATGCAGAAAAAAAATTATACCTTTAAAATTAGATTTCTCCATTACCCTGCATCCAACGAGGTACCATTTATTATGCTTTTTATTATTATTATTATTATTATTATTATAAAACAAATGAAAAAATGTCCAAAGTGCCTATTTAGCTTAGGCTAAGATAACCTGACTTTTGATCATCTACCATTTAAAGTACAGGGTGGACCAAACCCCCAGCATAAATAAATAAATAAATAAATAAATAAATAAATAAAACCCTCTCACATTTCAAAAGGTACATGACAAAAAGATTGATTAAAGATAAACATTATTACTTAATGTGTGCAAATCATAATGAATAAAATCTATACTGAATGACGTTTCATGCACAGAAATAATCATCTTTAACCCTTTTTTTTTTTCAACTTTAACATGTGGGAGGTTTTTTAAGTTACCCTGAACTTGAGTTTAACAAAGTTACCAATTAGATACAAAGGCTGGTGTTGGTAAATAATTAAACTAAACTTTATTCAAAGTATGCACCTTCTCATTTTTACAATAATAATAGTTATTATTATTTTATTACTGTCATTAACATTACCATCTCAGTAATCTGACAGATTTAAGCAATAAATATACAAATTTATTAGTGTTGATTAAAAAACAAACATTTCCAACAGCCGATATATTAAAGTCATGTGGCCGGGTGGACACTAAAGCATGATCACAGAGCAATCGAACTTTCCTAAAAACCCCTGAAATCAGGCATGTGTGAAGAGCAGAAAGGCTCGTGCGCGATGAAGAGAGTAGACTGTTACCCAGTTCAGTGGTCATGGTGCTGGAACCTGCTGCAGACCTGCAAAAACTGAGAAATAAAGTGAACTCGGTGAGGTCTCTGGTAGCACAAACCGCGCCAACTTAAAAACACGTGGCTTTAAAAAGCAGATCCGCCGCATTGCATGCTGGGAAATGACGTTTTTTCCCAACCAAACACGCTTTATGCGCATAAACAGTCACAAGATGGCGCTGCTGAGTCTGCTTCTGCAAATCGATTAAACAAATGACCTACAGATGGCACCCGTGCACCTGTGATTCATTTCTAAGGGCAAAAAAAACTTCTCTAACACCTTTACCACTCACTCACTCACTCACTCTTTTGCTGAACCGCTTAATACTATTAGGGTAGCAGTGAAGCTGGAGCCTATCTCAGCCGACACTGGGTGAAGGCAGGGTACACCCTGAACAGCTCGCCAGACCATCGCAGATCAACAAATACAATCACTCACACTCACACCTAGGGGCAACTTGGAACAGCCAGTTAGCCTAATGTGCATGTCTTTGGACTGTCGGAGGAAACCGAAGTACCTGGAGGAAACCCACACAAGCACGAGGAAAACATGCAAACCCCACACAGAAACGCTCGAGGACGGGGACTCGAACCTAGGACCTTCTTGCTGTGGGACAAGCATGCTAACCACTATGCCACTATGCCGCCCACACCAATACCACCCATGTGAAAGAGTAATTGCCCCCCTCACCGCCTTTACGTTTTTTGGATGTATGCCAGGGACACTGGTGCAGTAGTTAGCACATCCGCCTCACAGCAAGAAGGTCCTGGGTTCAAATCCCAGGCTCCAGCGTTTCTGTGTGGAGTTTGCATGTTCTTCACGTGCTTGCATGGATTTCCTCTGGGTAGTCCGGTTTCTTCCCACAGTCCAAAGACATGAACATTAGGATAATTAGCTGTTTCTCCTAGGTGGAGTAAACAGTTCAGTAAGTGAATGAGTGAGTGAGTGAGTTAGAGAGATACCGGGGAAACTGGGTATATGACGACAGGAAGAACCCCTGCAACAATCACACACTCACTCACACCTATATCCATCAACAAAGGTTTTTTGTTACATATCAGAAGGTCTCAAGTTCAATCCCAAGCTGCCCCAATCCTTCACTTCTCCAGAGGACCCAAATCAAGGCTGAAAAGGTATAAATAAAAAAATTCACTGTACTGTACTTAAATAGGAGCGGCACGGTGGAGCAGTGGTTAGCATGTCTGCCTCACAGCAAGAAGGTCCTGGGTTCGAGTCCCAGGCTTTGGGAGTTTCTGTGTGGAGCTTGTATGTTTTCCTTATGTGCGATCTCGCCTATTATACAGTTTCTTAAGGAAAATGATCTCTGGAGGATTTGCACAGAAGAATGCTCCACCATCAGCACAACAAAGAAAAAAGGTGAATCGGAATACCAACTGCAGGGTGAGCTTGACTGCTCTTACAAGATAACAAATGCCCAGTTACATGAGATCTGTAAAACACAGCCAATATCAGGTTTCTGCCAGATACAACACTTAAAGTACACTGTGCTTTAAGTGTTGTATCTGGCAAATATTGATATTATATGATACAAGACGGAAATGGCGCAAGTTGGAAAATATCTTGTCTTTAGACAAGGCACAAGTACATGTTGAAAACAGAGGACTTTACGCTCCTGTTGGAGAATAGATTTCCATCACCCAAGCAGACGCACCCCAAGGCCAATCACGTGCCGCGAGGGTAAAACTGGTGATGATGATACTTGTGTGGGTTTCCTCCCACAGTCCAAAGACATGCACATCAAGCTAATTGGCTGTTAAAAACTGTCAAAAAAGTGTGAGTGTGAATGGTTGTGTGTGTTGGCTCTGCAATGGACTGGCGAGCTATTCAACATGTACCCTGCCCTCCCCCAAAATTGGCTGAGAAAGGCTCCAGCTTCACCATGACCCTAGTAGCAGTAAGCGGTTTGAAAATGAATGAATGAATGAATGTACTTGAATATGTGACAAACACATCTGGCCCCGCCCATAACCCTAATCATCACCCACTGGCAGACAACATGTAGCCCCATGCCTAATCTACTAATCCTTGGGTAGGGTAGCATTGGAGGTATTTTGGCTGTACCAGGCATCTGTACACACATTCTAACCTGTTTAATAAAATTGTGAATTGCATTCTCATCATTCGAACAAACTCTTTACCTGATTTGTACCAATTTTGCCTTCATCATAGAATTCATTCATTAGGGATGTTCATTAGGGAACATAACAGTAATCAAGCCGAATTGCTGCATGGGTGCCAAGCCAGTGCCCTTTTTTATTATTACTATATTTTCTGGAAATCTGTCTGCTTTTTTTAATTTAATTAAAAAGCTACCTGAGTAAATGAGGCTCTCAGGAGCGGCGCTTCTGTCAGTTACGGCTGATCGCATCGATTTCATTGATTTGTAACAGCTTTCGGGATAATTTCATCTCTCAAAGGTGAAGCCATGGTAGCAGGCTGAGGATTGACCCCTCCCTCCCCTTTCCGTGTTCCCATTAATGTTTTCCCATCCACCTATTTCTGTTTTGCCAAGTGATTAGATAAAAGTACAGCACCAATAAGTCTTATTTGGAAAGGTAAGGTGGGAGACTCAATAACTTTTTATTTGCCTGAGGGTCGGCATAGGTGAGCTGTTACAGATGCTCTTAAATGCATCACGACTTAAGGACGAGGGGAAAAAATGCTGAGGTGGGCAAGAACGTGTGCATAAAGCACGGCTCACTCGTGCACAAACACGCCATAAAAAGTCATACAAACTGTAAGAGTTGATGGATGAATTTTTAATGAATCTGTCACTGTCACGGCGTGTTTATCAGGACTTAACAACCTGAAACTTCGGGATCTTCCAGGTGACATTGGAAAGGATGTGAGAACGCAACAGGAAGAAGCAGCTCGCTTTTCATACGAAACTTTTCTGTGTAAAATGTAATAAATAGAAACTTATGGTCAGTGAATCCATTCATGTAGCTAAACCTGGGTTTACACTGGGCCACGACATCCATGATTCAAAAATGTGTGGAGCTCCACAATTTATGAGCAGGGTTGGGGTATAAAAAGGAGGCAGGGTGCATCCAAGAGATGAAACTTGAAGGAATCGTGGTTCTATCACGGTTGGTGTCAAATCGTAATAAATCGTAATAATAGTGATAGTCAAATATTTTGTCATGATCATCATAATCAAGAAGATTCCACCAAATAAGTTGATCCCACTCTTTCAAGTCGTGGAGATCATGGACGTTGTGGGCATGGTGTAAACCCAGGTTAATGAAGGAAAAGTCAAATCAACAGTTAGTTCTACAACAACAATTATTTACCAAAGGCATGGTGGATAGCACTGAACAGCCCCCAAGACACAACTATTAAGGGATATCCACCAAGCCTGAGGTAATTAATTGTTTTAGTATATATTACACAGCAACATAAGAAAAGCTAAAACAAGATTGTTATGGTTTATTTTTATATTTCTGAAGCCTGACAGTGCTCACAAGCACACAGTTACTAAAACATTGAAAAATGCGTAGCTTTCTTCAGGTTTTTCAGGAATGGCATTTTGTTGAATTTCTAGAATTTACTAGTCAACGCACACAAAACCATTCACACTCACACTTACACTATGGGCATGGCAACTTGGAACAGGCAATTAACAAAATTTGTGCATGTCTTTGGACTGTGGAATGAAACTGGAGTACCCAGAGGAAACCCACATAAACTCAGGGAGAACATGCAAACTACACACCGAAACTTTCAAACCCAGGACCGTCTAGCTGTGAGGCGGACGTGCTAACCACTACGCCAACCTTCCGCCCAATGTAGTATATACTGTGCTAAATTGTGATTTAATACATTGTATTATTATCATGGACTTACTCAAAAGTTATTTGAAAATATCTTGAACAGAACTGTAAAATAAAAAAACTTTATTGTTATAGCTTAAAAAATTTAAGTTATAACGAAAGAATTTAATAATTTAAGTTGAGCTGAGTTGAAATTGTCTTCTCAAGTGCAGTGAACTTAAAATTTTAATGCACCCCAGACACTAACTTCTGTAAGTTCATATTTTTTACGTTTTCAAAATATACCTCCTTTCAAACCATTTTTTAATATATTTACAATGTCTTTGAGAGCTGTAGTATACTCTGAACATGCTTAAGCTATAAGAAACATGTCCAATTGGAAAACTTTTCCAGTTGCTTAAACATTGAAAAAAATGTTTCTTCTCAGTTTCTTCTTAAAACTTGAGCAACAACAAACAAATGAACAAAAAATCCACAGAAGAAATTGTAAAATACACAATGTGTGGCTCTGTTGCAGAGTAATTGCACAGCCAAACAATTATTTTACATATTAGATATTCATTCATTCGTTTTGAAAGCCGCTTAATCCTAATTATGGTCGCGGGGAGGCTGGGGCCCATCTCAACCAACTCTGGGCGAGGGCGGGGTACACCCTGAACAGCTTGCCAGGCCATTGCAGGGCCATCACACATACACACTCACACTCACACCTAGGGGCAATTTGGAACCGCCAATCACCCTACAGTGCATGTTTTTGGACTGTGGGAGGAAACCGGAGTACCCAGAGGAAACCCACGCAAGCATGGGAAGGACATGCAAACTCCACACAGAAATGCCCGAGCCCGGAACTCGAACCCAGGACCTTCTTACTGTAAGACGAACGTGCTAACCACTACGCCACCACGCCACCCATATTAGATATAATTTCATACAAAAAGCTGATGGTACAGTATGTCATTCTTCTAGAACGTAATCATGATTATGAACAACATCTGCACTTATATACCAAGAAAATGTTTAAAAATTGGCTATTTTGGGCTCTTGAGTGGCTCATCAACAAGGTACATGACTATCAGCCTGGAGATCACAAGTTTGAATTCAGGTTGATGCAGGGAGTCCATGGGAACTAATTGGCCGAGCTTTCATGGGTGGGAGGGATGGCATACGCTCACCTCCCTGTAAAGCGATCACCAGCATCAATCATTTGCGGCTTGAGGTCAGGCATTGAGGAAACACTTTCCCTCCTAGAGTGTTAGGCTGCCCCAAAAGTGCATGTGCAACAGTCTGTAAAGATGCGGGTGGCAGCATCACATGGCACATAAGGGGCACGTGCTTGTTTACACCCCTCTATGGTTGGTGGAGGTCATGTGATAGGGGGGCAACACTTGGCAGGTGGGAATTGGCCATAACTAAACTAGGGAAGAAAAATCAGGGGGGAAATGCAACAACAACAACAACTAAGAAAAATGTGCTAATTTACAACAGACAGCTGGTTGTCCAAATATTGCTGTTAAAAATATTACTGCATGTGGTTGCTAAATGCTAAATGCTAGCTGCTTAAACATTACAGTGAAAAAGCTTTTTCAACACATTTCATTTCTATTCACGTTGCTGTTAGCTGTTTGGTTGTAATTACTGATGTTGTAATCACTGATACACATATCAAGACCTCCTTGCTAACTAATAGAGATTTGGTTGTTAACTTTGATAACAGTAAACACTGCTTAGGTCTAACTTTTAATTTCATCACAGATTAAAAAACAAAACAAAAACATGAAGTAAGGAATTAACTGTGACAGAAAGCAAATGTAGTAACTGTAGCCACTTGATTAGTGAAGTTAGCAGTCCTTGCTTCAACCTTGTCTTAAGGTAGCTCTAATGTATTAGCATCAGGCTAATGACTCAGTGACAGACGCCATATTTATCCCTGGCCAGAAGTGTTTGGGTTTAATTTGGTGCATCAGGACTTCATTAGAGCAGATTAGGTGTGGGGACAGATGGGGAGAGAAAGTATTAGCTGATTGCTGTGTGTGTGTGTGTCAGAGAGAGAGAGAGAGAGAGAGAGAGAGAGAGAGAGAGAGAATATGAAACCATAAAAAAATCTAATTCCTTGTTTACAGTATTTGAGACCACACCAGGTTCTTACTTCAGCATCAGTTTCTTGTTTTTGGTTGACTGAAGCAAAACCCTATATATTCGGAGCTGCTTTTCTCCTTATCACAGTTGTACAGAGTGTTTTTTCTCTGTTTTGTGTAATTCCTGTTATCTCAAAACACTTGCTGGATGTTTTTTGTTTTTTTCACTATTCAATGTAAACTCTTGGGACCATTGGGCAAAAACTTCCAAGAAATCTGGACCCAATAACCATGCCACAATTGCAATCACCTAGGTAACATTTTCCCACATTCTTAGTTCTGTGAAAGTGAACTGATTATATATACAGTATATATATATATATATATATATATATATATATATATTGGGTTTAAGCCCTCAGCAAAGGCATTCCGGTGTGGAATTTGAATGTTCTGTCCGTGCTTAAGTGGGTTTCCTCCAGGTACTCCAGTTTCCTCCGACAGTCCAGAGACATGATTGTGACTGTGAATGGTTTGTGTTGGTCCAGCAATGGTCTGGCTAGCTATGATAGGCTCCAGCCTCCCTACGAACCTAGTAGGATTAAGTGGTTTTGGTGAATAATTGAGTGATGAGAAAGATGAGTTAGTGTGTATATTTATACAATGTATACTTTTTTTTCTTTTGCCAGTTTTTTAGATGTTACTTTGGAAATTAGAGGAAGTTACTAATGAGCAGAGAGGGTTTACAAAAACAAACTGTTTAAAATAACCATGTTTGTGACAATCTATTACAGTTGCTTAATTTCACAGAGATATTTCATACACATGTGAACAAACTTTACAAGAACAATTGTTTTCATTCATTTATTCAATCATTTGGTCACGGGGAGGCTGGAGCCATTCTCAGCCAATTCTGTGCGAAGGCGGGATACACCCATAACAGCTCGCCCGTCCATGCCAGGGCCAACACACTGACATGCAACCATTCACATTCACACTCACATACCTTGGGGCAATTTGGAACAGCCAATTAGCCTAATGTGCATGTATTTGGACTGACAGAGGAAACCGGAGTACCTGGACAAAACCTACACAAGCTCAGGGAGAACATGCTCTGAGGTGGAAATGCTAACCACCACACCATCATGCCGCCCCTATTGTTTTCAATAGTTCGATCGAACAAACAGTTCAAAGCATGAATTGTTTACAAGAAAAAATATTTATAAGGTATACAGTAGTGTGCAGTGTAGATTATACACCACCACTTCTGTCTAAAAGGGCTCCTAATAAAAAGAAGTAAAAATGTTTGCTGAAAATGTATTGAACAATGCTAGCACATATTATTCAGTACCATCAGAGGGTTATTTTAAGTCATAGTTGATAAAAAAATTAAAAAAATAATAATAATTTAAAAAATAAATTTCAACAAAATGACACAACAAACTGAGAGGATTCCTAGTTTTAATATAAATGAAAGAGTCATTGCAGTTTTACTTGATAGACTTGCCATCACGTTTCAATGCCTTGAAGAATAGCTGTATACCTCCACATGAACACCTCCATTTTCGACAAACTTCAGCCACCTTAGGCGACGTTTTGCAGCATCACTTCCCTGATCTTCCTGCAGGCCGTGCAGATTTTTTCCTCAAGCTGTGACAGGTCACGGGGCTTAGTGGCATACATTTTACTTTTGATATAGCCAAACAGAAAAAAGTCACAAGGTGTGAGGTCAGGCGAGCATGGAGCCCATTCCAGGGGACCACTCCGACAGATCCATTGTTCAGGAAACTTGATGCTCAGGAAATCTCTCACTAACCTGGCAAAGTGGGGAAGGGCTCTGTCATGTTAAAAAAATACATTAGTAAGGTCACTTCTCGCCAAACGTTGTGGCACAGCAAACTCCTGTAGCATCTTCAGGTCATTTTCCACTGCGTCCGAAGGTGGCTGAAGGCTGTTGAAAATGGAGGCCGTCATGTGGAGGCATTTCTATATTTCTAATGGTTTTGTATAAGCAATAGAAATAAAGAAATAGATTACTACCTCAAAAAAATAAATAAATAAATAAATAAATAAAACTTAGGTGGTAAGTGGCAGGGGTATATCAACACAGTATATCTATTAAACTAAACTATTATAAATATAAAATTTAGGATGGTTAATAATAATAATGATAATAATAATAATATGTGCTATGTGACTTAGAATAATATAATTCATTTCATTTCTGCTACATGGTAATTCTAGTGTGCAGGACGATGTGCAAAGGGAGTATTCAGTCATGTTATCTTTCCCCAGACAACAGCCATGGCCACTTTTGGAGGTCTGGATAAACTGGAGATGGATGTTCGTCTTCACCATTGAAAGTCTGCTGTGCACATGACTGTCATCATTTTCAATCACGCTGTGAACTGATAACGAGACACACATCAAAGGTGTTCAAAGATACATTACGCCGCTGATTAGAGTCGTAATGAGTGAATAGCTGGCAATAAATCCCTTTGTGACAGTAGTTTCATTGTACAGTTATAATTACGTTGTGCGGTTATAGACATTGGTTTGAATAAAAGGTATATCATAATCAAAGGTTCATGGGAAAATCAGCCGATAAGATGAAACACTGTAAACTTCCTGGATGTGTCTATGCTTTAATTTGATTATGGCTGTGATTAAGTTGATCATTTAACTTTTGATAGGACATCAGACATAAGGAATAGCTCCCCAAAAGCTACAAGACTTTTTCATACGTTTATGCATTACTTTATGATACAGTTCATAGTGTGTTTTTTTCTCAATGGTTCTGCTCTACCCACAGTGCAATGCAAGGCTACATGTACTTTACCCCTACCTTTACTATGGTACTTTCTTTCTTTTCCATCTTACAGAACATCACCATATCAACAAGTAAATTTCTTTACTGTTGTAAATTTGTAAGAGCTATTGCTATAGAAACGATAACCTATTTGAAGTGTCATGTCAGAATTCAACAGAACCTGACAGAAAAATACGTTATTACTATGCTAATAGGATGTGCTAGCCTTTCTCCATGCTAACATTGTTCTTACTTTTAAAGTGAGGTTTATATAAACTCTGAGTGTAAACATAATACAACATTATCAACATTGGCCAGGATTATTAACAACATTGGCCAGAATTAAAGTAAATGAGTGTTTTTATTGACAAAATCATTTTCCTAATGTCAAAGAACAGAATATATAAAGGTTGAAACCTCCTCCTATTCTGTAGAATAACTGAGAATAGATAATAGCTGGTATCATAAGAGGAAAAGTAATTAGCCCTCATTCAGAGTGCTAAAAATGATAAACTCCATTCATCAGCCGACACACAATGAAGCAGTTGTGTGAGGATTGTAAAGTGTATCGCTCATTAAATGGCCATAAAGGCTAACGAGCCTAACAACGCTTTGTTACCTGTTTGGAAAAACAAACAAACAAGTCATGATATCAGGTTGAAGAGAACAAGAGAAGGAATAAATCACAAATACAAATCTGATGCAATAAGAAAGAACTGTGTTAATAGTATTAATAGTTGTCCTAATAGTGATTTCAGATATTAGTGTCTGTTACTGATCAAAATGTATAAAAACAAAGAAAAAAATATGATCTGTAAATAAAAAAGTCATTATGTTTTTAATTTAAAAAATGCACCCGCCACCATGCTTTTATTTTAAAAATGCACCCACCACCATGCTTTTATTTTAAAAATATACCCTCAACAATGCTTTTATTTAAAAAAAATATGCACCAACCACCATGCTTTATTTAAAAAATACACCCACCACCATGCTTTTGGTTAAAAAAAAATTCACCCACCACCATGCTTTTATTTAAAAAATGCACCCACCACCATGATTAAAAAAAAATGCACATACCACCATGCTTTTATTTTAAAGCATTTACCCACCACCGTGCATTTTTGAAATAATAGCATGGTGGTGGGTGCATCTTTAAATAAAAGCATTTAAAAGCATTTAAAAATGCACTCACCACCATGCTTTTTTTTAATCTTATAGAGTACCCACTATCATGTTTTTATTTTCACTTAAGGGATAAAGATCAAAGTCATATAGATATGAAAAAAATCAAAGAAGGTGTGGTTTGTATGTGTGTCAGTCCAAGTGAAGGAGATGTGGCTTCTGCGTCTGTCACACCACACATGCTAATAGCATTTCATACCTCCAGACCTAATGATGACATTAATGTGATGTCACATTCTGCATTAATGCCCGATTAATATAACCAAGGCCCGGACATTTCTGTATGGACTTTGCATTAGGCTAAATGGCTGTTCCCAATTGCCCCAGGTGTGAGTGTGAATGGTTGCTTGTGTGTTGGTCCTGCGATGGTCAGGGTGCACCCTGCCTTTGCCCAGTGCCAGCTGAGAGAGGCGTCAGCCTTCCCGTGACCCTAGTTGGATTACACGGTTTGTCAAATGAGTGAGTGAGAGTAAGTGATTACTATAACTCCAATTCATATCTACACCTGTTTACTCTAAAACTAGATAGTTGTTAAACGGAGTCGGTTCTATGTTCTGACAGACCATTGGTCCGACAGCCCTACCCAAATAAGATGGGCACCTTAATTAAGTCAGTTGGGCACCCTACTCAGGTCAGTTGGATTAGGGTTAGGGCTGTTGGAATAAGCCATTTCATGGATTAGCCTGCCTACTCTAATTCTACTTTGTGAATAAATGAATAAATACAAATTGATTACTACGCTATTAAGACTGAAATTTCATATATCAAATATCAACTAATCACAAATACATTTAGAAACAAATGGCACAGAACTTGAACAATAAAAAGTAAAAGTGTGACAGAACATTTTGTTTATCTGTTGCAGAATTAGCACAGGGATGTGATAATGCTTGAAAAATATGCTAGTAATCGCTGATAAGCTCTTTAATGTCTGTAAAAACGACAAGCAATAAAGTTTATAACCCTGTCATTTTCTGATCAAGTTTGACTTTTTGTAGTGCAGCGCTAGACAGAGTGTGTGTGTGTGTGTGTGTGTGTGTGTGTGTGTGTGTGTGTGTGTGTGTGTGTGGGGTGTGTGTGTGTGTGTGTGT
>JBCNYH010000009.1:3792141-3803354 GCA_039654325.1 Tandanus tandanus
TTATTTACCGCTTCATTTTATTCACCTCTTCATTTTATTTACCGCTTCATTTTATTTACCGCTTCATTTTATTTACCTCTTCATTTTATTTACCGCTTCATTTTATTTACCGCTTCATTTTATTCACCTCTTCATTTTATTCACCTCTTCATTTTATTCACCTCTTGATTTTATTTACCTCTTCATTTTATTTACCGCTTCATTTTATTTACCTCTTCATTTTATTTACCGCTTCATTTTATTCACCTCTTCATTTTATTTACCGCTTCATTTTATTTACCGCTTCATTTTATTTACCGCTTCATTTTATTCACCTCTTTATTTTATTCACCTCTTCATTTTATTTACCTCTTCATTTTATTTACCTCTTCATTTTATTTACCTCTTCATTTTATTCACCTCTTCATTTTATTCACCTCTTCATTTTATTCACCGCTTCATTTTATTCACCTCTTCATTTTATTTACCGCTTCATTTTATTTACCTCTTCATTTTATTCACCTCTTCATTTTATTCACCTCTTCATTTTATTCACCTCTTCATTTTATTTACCACTTCATTTTATTTACCTCTTCATTTTATTTACCACTTCATTTTATTCACCACTTCATTTTATTTACCTCTTCATTTTATTCACCTCTTCATTTTATTCACCACTTCATTTTATTTACCACTTCATTTTATTTACCTCTTCATTTTATTCACCTCTTTATTTTATTTACCTCTTCATTTTATTTACCTCTTCATTTTATTTACCACTTTATTTTATTTACCTCTTCATTTTATTTACCTCTTTATTTTATTTACCTCTTTATTTTATTTACCACTTCATTTTATTTACCTCTTCATTTTATTTACCTCTTCATTTTATTTTATTTACCTCTTTATTTTATTTTATTTTATTTACCTCCTCATTTTATTTACCTCTTCATTTTATTTACCTCTTTATTTTATTTACCACTTTATTTTATTTTATTTACCTCTTTATTTTATTTTATTTACCACTTTATTTTATTTTATTTACCTCTTTATTTTATTTGCTTTTTATTTTATTCACCTCTATTTCATTTACCTATTTGTTTTATTTTATTCACCTCTTTATTTTATTTACCTCTTTACTTTATTTACCTCTTTATTTTAGTTACCTTTATATTTTATTTTATTTACCTCTTTATTTTATGTACCTGTTGCTTTTATTTACCTCTTTATTTTATTTTATTTATCTCTTTATATTATATTATTTTATTTTATTTACCTCTTTATTTTATTTTATTTTATTTACCTCTATATTATATTATTTTATTTACCTCTTTATTTTATTTACCTCTTTATTTAGTTTTTTTATTTACCTCTTTATTTTATTTACCTCTATTTTATTTCATTTTATTTACCACTTTCTATTTACCTCTTTATTTTATTTTATTTACATCTTTATATTATGTACCTCTTTACTTTATTTACCTATTTATTTTACTCACCTGTTTCTTTTTTTTATTTAGCTCTTTTTTATTTTATTTACCTTTGTTTTATTTACCTCATTATTTTATTTTATATAATTTTATTTACATGCTAATTTAATTTCATTTTTATTTTGTTTACCTGATTATTTTGTTTAATTTTGTTTTATTTTATTTACATGTTTACTGATTTCTTTTATTTTATATAATCTTTATTTAAATGTATGTTTTTATATTTTTTATATTTTATTTTAAATGTTTATGTACATGTTTTATATTTATATTTATAGAATAAAAATATATTAGAAATGAGATTTTTATTTTATTTTACATTTATTTAGTAGTTTAATGTTTATTGATTTCTTTGTTTTTGTTTGTTGTGTAATTCTAGAAAGGATTATTTTATAATTTTATATTATATTTATTAATATTTAATCATTAGTTTATTAAATCATATATTTCTTTTTTTGTTTAAAGTATTTTTAACCTCTTGATTTTTTTCTATGGCAGTTGAATTTTTTATTCATTCATTCATTCATTCATTTATTTATTTTTGCTTATTGTGCTTTTTTCCTTCCTATTCTTTGGAATTCATGTGTAAATACTTACTGCCAAAATATAATTAATTTATTTATTTTTACATGTTTATTAACTTACACTTCTTATTTACTTTTTATACAAAGCTGATTATATCATTATTATATCAGACAATAAACTAAAAAGAAAACAATTTGAAAAATTAAAATGAATAAAAAGTGGGAAAAATTCAACAAATATAATAACAACAAAACAACACAACAACAACAACAACAATAATAATAATAATAATAATAATAATAACAATAATTTGGAACGTCAAAAAAAGAAAATAAAAAGGGGAAAAATGAATAGAGTGACATCAAAAGTAAACAGACCCTCCTCACTACAGAGTTTTATATGTGAAATGTGACCAAACTCAGGGTGTACTCTGCCCTCGCCCAGAGTCGGCCGAGATGGGCGCCAGCCTTCCCCAACCCTAATTAGGATTAAGCGGTTCAGAAAATGAATGAATGAATGAAGTTGTTCAAACATGTTAACATTCGATGTGATTTATTTATTTATTTAATTTTAGATTACAGTATATAAATTTTAAACACCAGGAGTTAAAGAAGGTGCATTGTGGGATTGTGGGAGTTAAAGAAGGTGCATTGTGGGATTGTGGGAGTTAAAGAAGGTGTATTGTGGGTAGGTCTGAGGGTGGACTTAGCCAGAATCATATTGTACAAAACCTTGGGATTCCTCTTGTTACAGTCAACAGAGTGATTGAACAATTTGCCAGCAAAGGCAAGGGATCCACAGCGCCCCGCTCAGGTCGACCCGGGCTCTCTGACTCCTCTGACTGTCTTCAGATTGTCAAGCAGAGAAACTCCAAGGGAGTGGGAGTACCGCTGTGAGGAATCACCATCACCCTGGTTACTGTGTATAAATCGTTCAGTAATGGTGGTGCCTTTTTACTTTTGTACAAAAAATATAAATATAATGATAATAAAAAAGCTCAGGAAACTTAGAAAGCAGAATTATGTAAATAGATTAATAATTCATTCACGTGAAATATGCCACATTGTTTTTAAAAGGAGTTTAAAATATTTTAATAAATATGTGTAAAATGATGTAAACTCTTTCAATCTTTTAATATCAGACTTATTTGTATGGCAGTGAATGAGTGTGTGCTCATGGAGTTTTCATTAAGTTAATGGCATTTATAGCCTTCACATCAACAATAAATAATAATAATAAAAAGAATAAAGCCTTCATCTTTATTGATGAGCTTAGGGGGGGTGGGGGGTGGGGGGGGGGGGGGTTGAGTGTGTTCCTCAAAGTCTTTGATGTTCTAAACATTATAAGGAAATAATCTGGAGGTGAATTACAGCAGTCGTTTAATCTGTTACTAAGTTATACTGATTATACTATTAAATCATCATCATTATAACAAACAGTGATTTTAATTATAATACAGAAATTCCTTCTTCCTTTTTCCCATCATTTCAGTACAAAACATATTTCTACTTGTGTGTCTGAACGCATCTGCAGCTTTTCCCGGTTTAATAATTAGTAACAAGTATTAATCATCACTCACCCACTTATTTTCCAAACCGTTTAATCCCAACAGGGCCGCAGGGAGGGTGGAGCCTATCTCAGCCGACACTGGGCGAAGGTGGGGTACACCCTGAACAGCTCGCCAGACCATCACATGGGCCAGCACACACACACACACACACACACACACACACAGCCACACCGAAGGGCAATTTGGAACAGCCAATTAGCCTTAATGTGCATATCTTTGGACTGTGGGAGGAAACCGGAGTACACGGAGGAAACCCATGCAAGCACGGGAGAGCATGCAAACTCCATACAGAAATGCCCTTGCCAAGCCCGGGACTCGAACCCAGGACTTTCTTGCTGTGAGGGCGGATGTGCTAACCACTACGCAACCATTCCAGTATTACCCCAGTTTTAATTATGACATTTCTTATACCAACCAGAACTACATGCCAAGCTTCTTTTTATCAATCTTATATAATTATTTATTAATTATTATTTAATAATTATTTAATGGTCATGCTCTGTTTTTTTCTCTCTCTCTTAAAGTTAGTCAGTAAATTAATAGATAAATAAAACCAATGCAGAGAAACCACAAATTGTGAACTTTTTACGTGACACTGGAGGCTTCTTCCATAAAGATTAAATACATAGATACTATCCTATACTGCAGTATAACCATCTGTAAATTGGTCCCTCTGTACACAGCATCTCCACAGTTGGGGTCGATGGGGAAATGTCGGCGGCCGCGCACAGCGTTCACCAGCCAGCAGCTGCTCGAGCTTGAAAACCAGTTTAAACTCAACAAATATCTCTCACGGCCCAAACGCTTTGAAGTTGCCACATCGCTCATGTTAACAGAGACACAGGTGAGTGTGCACACATGGATTAGTGCTTCAAACCCAAAGTTTGTTTTGAATATAAGAAGTTCTTGGATCTCCTTTGTGTGTGTCTGTGTGTGTGTGTAGGTGAAGATATGGTTCCAGAACCGCAGGATGAAGTGGAAACGAAGTCGTAAAGCCAAGGAACAAATGAAAGCAGCTCTAGAGCGCGAATCGACCAATGAGAATCCAGCATCGGAGCAACAGAGGGCAGGTTTTGGGAAGCAGGGTGTCGAGGAGGAAGAAAATGTGGGTGACGAAAATGATTTCAACACAGACTTTCTGCAGGACGGAGATATCCGATATGCTTCTGATGAAGACGTAGATGAAATGAGGGACGAGGACAGAAATATAGGGGCCGGGTTATAAGGAGGACCAATCAGAGACAAGGAGAAGTCTGTGACTTGTCAAGACGTGCATTTTAGCATCTTGGTTAAAGATACTGTGAAATCTAGAAATACTGAACCCTAATACCAGAGTACTGAACACTAATGAAACAATAAACGTAACCTTTCGGGTTTTGAGATCTTATACAGACCTCAGCTTAAACACCAAACAACAACAAGATCATTTAACCAAACATACCACTGAATGCACAGTGTTCTTCAGCATGCTTTATTTCCACTAACATCGTTCAGGAGTTTATAGTAAGTCCTGGAACAGACAAATTGCATTAGTGTAGCCTGAAGTCTATGTAAGCAATGAGAGAGGGACTCATAGAGTGTTGGGTACCTCCACCCTGCAGCATGGATAGCAATGTAGCAGATAGGCCCTATATGGGAACTGGTTTTAATTACTCACATGCTCATCTTACGGTATGTCTTACGATATGTTGAATGTGTTGAAGTGGACGTGATAAAATTAGCGTTTGTTTGAAGGCTTTACGAGATGTCTGGGGTTTGATGTTTCAAGGTCAAAGATAATGGTCTCATTTGAACATCCATATATGGTTTCCTATTAGTGTTCCATTGTAATGACATGCCTATCGCCACTTGTTTCAATGTTATAAGTCCCCACCAATCCGTGCACGGGTGTGGTCAGGGTTTTGTTCACAAACAAATTGACAAACAAATGCCGGTGAAAAACCTCAGTTTTGGGCTGAGCTAGCTAAAAATACCAAAGCGATTTTGGAAAACTATAAAAACAGACCGCGTGTCTTAATTTGCCTAGTTTCGTTAGTATACTTTGAAGTAGTACACCATGAGCACTAATGTACTTGCATGTCTGCGATTTTCCACAGGGAAGTGTTGTGTCAAATTGAGCACTGCATGTTGTGTACTTACCGGAATTGCGTCATTTCAATTACCGTAAAGAACGATCGTGCCATTTGACTGCATCACTGACAAAATTTTTGCCTGTTTGTTGCTCAACTCTTTACAATTAATTATTTTAAAATTTTCCTTACTCGTGTGTCCCTTGCATCTTCAGCCACAATTTTCACAAAGGTTGAAAGCCCCACCCCTTCCATACAAAGATGGTGACCATTTAGGTTGAAAAGTATGCGCCGTTTTGAGTACATCATTTCTGTACTAATACAGCATTGCATGTTGACACCCTTCACAGTGTGAACTCAAAATAACAAGTGTAGTGAATACAAAACGGTTTACACACCCCCTGTTAAAATGCCAGGTTTTTGTGATATAAACAAATAAGACCAAGATTAATAATTTCAGAACTTTTTCCACCATTAATGTGATCTGTACAATCCAACTGAAAAACAAACTAATCTCGTACAAAGGAAAAAAACAAAACGTACAACAGACCGTTTAGATAAGTATTCACACCCTTAAACTAATACTCTGTTGAAGCACCTTTTGATTTTAGGACAGTATTCAGTCTTTTTGGGTCAGAGTCTATGAGTTCGGCACATCTAGACTCTGCAATCTTCACCCATTCTTCCTTGAAATAGCGCTCCAAATCTGTCAGATTGAGACGGCATCTCCTGTGCACAGCCCACTTCAGGTCACCCCACAGATTTTCAGTTGTGTTCATTTGTTGATTTGGAGGCATCCTTTGTTGGCCTAAAGGTTTTGTGCCAAAAGTGGTATTTGAAGCTGTTCATAATTCCTTCCACCTTGACTAAAGCCTCATTTTCATCTGAAGAAAAACTCCAAAGCATGATGGTGTCCTATTGGTGGTGTGCACTGTCGTTTCTGCACCAAATATTTCTTTTGGAATTATGACCAAAACGTTCAACCTCGGTCTCATCAGACCATTACACACATTTTCACCACATGCATTTAGGAGTCTTGATGTAGATTTTGGAAACTTTAGTTGGGCTTGCATCTTTTCCTTTGAAAGAAAAGGATTCCCAGATGTGATTTTTGTCGCATGTAGAACACAACCAGTACTTGCCAGGAATTCCCGCAGCTCCTTCAATGTTGCTGTGGACCTCCTGAACCAGTTTCCTTCTTGTCTTATCATCAATCCAGTTCTCTGTATTACTCCATATTTTCTCCAATTGTTGATGACTGTCTTCATTGTATTCCATGGTATATGTAGTGCCTTGAAAATTGTTTTGTACCCATCTCCTGACTGACACCTTACAAAAGTTACATCTCTTTAATGATCATGGCTTTTGCTGTAAGATACAACTAACTTAACGTCAGGAAAATCCTAATTAAACAGTTTAGCAATATTAGCTAAACAATGTTTATTTCAAACTCGCAGCGAGTGAATTTAATGCAAGATAAGATAATGCTGTCTCATATATTGTTGGTGTTTTTAATAAAATCCTTTTCAACCTGATGTTATTTAAGTGCTTTAAAGTCTGATTTATTGCCTTTAAGGTAAACTAGAGGCAAAAAGTTGCAAATCACATGAAATAAAATTAACCATTTTGTAAAAATACGGTGTGAGGTCATATTCACGTAGTCACGCATAACTAATAACTAATATTAGCTAAGTTTTTTAGATTAGCTAGCACGCTAGCAACCAACTCAGATGATGTAAAAAAAGAAAACAAAAAATAAAGGTAAGATTAAAACCTGATAAAAAGGTAACTGATTTACTGCACTTTTCATTTCTTGGCATTTACAAAGTTTGAATACTAGCTGTAAATAAAATGCTAACTTCAACCTGCAGCTAAATTACCAGCAGCACCATGTGTGACCATTTTGCCATCAGCTTTCTTTAGAAATGTTTAATCTTGTGCTTAGTGATAACTAGATTATTTCGAATCAGCTAGCTTGCTAAGTTGCAAACAGTATCTATTGGTACTAAAGAATTAGCATAACAACACAGCTGTAATTATTAGCCATCTCTCTGTTAGTGAAGAAACATCTAGATTTCAAGGTTGTTTCTTGAAGCAGGATTTATGAGACACATTAATTGAATGTAAATCAAAGTCTTTAATGGAAGATATTTCCATTTTGCCCTGACACGTTGCAGCTCCCTCCGTTTCTGTCATGATCTGTCCTGTGAATGCTTAGCCTAATTAGCATGCTAAAAAACAGACAAAAAAATGTTGGCGCGTAATAAACCTGTTATTTACGTTTTTTACGAGAGTGCCTCTCAAATCTGAATTACTTCCATCATCTTTTACTGACGGTCTGATGATTAAGTTAATGAAGGGGAAATAAAGATTGCTGGCCTTCTGATGGTGGTGATGTCACTGAGTCTCATTTCATTTCATGTACATGATTAAAATCCTTGACATGACAAGATGTAGCATAACTTTTCTTGCGTGGTGGCTGTTTAAATAGTGAATCAACGCTTAACTGAAATCCATTCAATCTTAAACCAAAAGTTAAGAGTTAACTAGCTTGGGTGTTGACAAGACAGTGCCTATCTCAGCTGACACTGGGTACACCCTGAACAGCTTGCCAGTCCATCGCAGGGCCAACTCACACACACACAAACATTCACACTCACACATAGGGTCAATCAGGAAAAGATAATTAGTCTAATGTGCATGTCTTTGGACTATGGGAAGAAACTGGAGTACCTGGAGGAAACCCACGCCAGCACAAGGATAAACTTCATGTAAACTTGGATGTAAACTTCACACAGAAATGTCCTGGCTGAACCTTGGACTCGAACCCAGGTCCTTCTTGCTATGAGACGGATGTGCTAAACAGTACACCACCATGCTGCCCTCAGGAAGCCACTGTCAGCAGAAAAAAAAAGATTTGCTGCAGTTCAACTGGAGGTTTGATAAAGTGTTTGACATTGAAGTAAAAACTATTGCTAAGTAAGAAAATATGGTTGCTCAGCGTAAACTAGCTACTCACTAAGGCTAATGATTTAGCTAGCTAGGATATACTCTACATGTGTGATGGGGAAATGAGACAGAACTATCAGGAACATCAACATTTACCTCAGATGGGATGGTAAATTACTGTAAAAACACTCCATATCAATAAAATTGCACTCAGCATCAAGAGCTAAGCAAACCTCCACAGCTTTAGCCACAGTGCGTTTCAACATCGCTGCTCACAGCATCCTCCAGTAACAGCTCTCCTTTTCTAGGTTCATCAGACCTCAGAAATCTTTTTTTTAAACTATGATATGTTGATGTGTTGTAAAGACTTCCCTGTTCTTTAAATTAAACAGGGTGCTCACTCACACCTAATTGTCATCCAATTGACTGAAAACATACTTCACTTGCACCTTCAAGTTAGCTGCTATTCCTATAGTTCAGTTTATTCATTCATTTATTTATTTACTCATTCATTCAGCAGTTTTCTGAACTGCTTAATCCTAATTAGGGTCGCGGGGAGGCTGGCGCCCATCTCAGCTGACTTTGGGCGAGGGCAAAGTACACCCTGGACAGCTCGCCAGGCCATCGCAGTATTTATTTATTTATTTACTATACTGTATTATCCCCACAAGGGAAATTTTGACTTCTGCATTTAACCCATCCAAAGGGAGCACACTCACACACTCGGAGCAGTGAGCTGCCACACACTGCAGTGCCCGGAGAGCAGTTTGGGGTTAGGTGCCTTGCTCAAGGGCACTTCAGCCATGAATGTGCAGGAAGAGAAAGTGCAGCTCCCTTCCCCCGCCGCCACATATTTTGCCTGCTGGTTTGGGAATCGAACCAGCGACCTTTCGGTCCCAAAGCCGCTTCTCTAATTCTTAGGCCATAGCTGCCCCAGTTTGAATTTCACATACTTTTGCCACTCAGCCATACAGATATGTAATATTGGCTTAATTTCCTCAGTTTTCTCATGCAATTTTTCGTTTTGTTAATTGGGTTATCTTTACCTAATTTTAGGGCCTAGATCTCGAGTGAAAACCCTGTTATGTCACTCACTCATTCATTTGCCGAACCGCTTAATCCTATTAGGGTCGTGGGGAGGCTGGAGCCTATCTCAGCCGACACTGGGTGAAGGCAGGGTACACCCTGAACAGCTCACCAGACCATTGCAGGGTAACACACATACAACCATTCACACTCGCACCTATGGACAAGTCGGAACAGCCAATTAGCCTAATGTGCATGTCTTTGGAGTGTCAGAGAAAACTGGAGTACCCTGAGTAATCCCGCGCAAGCACAGGGAGAACATGAAAACTCCACACAGAAACGGTGTAGTGTTATGTCACAGCACACTTATGTTAATGTCATACAGGATGGTGGAATTTTATATTGACATTTCACAGCATTACCTAAATATGCTACACAGTAAAATCCACACTATCCGACTGTATATTACTCAGATATTTACCCAAGCAAGGCATCGTTCCTTGGTTAAAATGAATAAACACGTTTCTCAGGATGAGTAAATCTGGCAACCACGTGAAACCTTTACACCCTGTAGTTTAATCAATCAGCTGAAATGTCGGAGTCGTTACGGGAACATGAACAGATTGCAGGATGTTTTAAAGTAATCGGCAATATTGCCTAAGATTTTGCCTCGGCCTTGTCGTGTCACTTAAGCTAATAGGGTGGTAAAAAAAAAAAATGCTCCATGGGCTGTATTTCACACCTGTCCTGAAATAAGGTCGAAGTTTTGAGGTAATAAAGTGCATTAAAAAAGCAGGACTCTCTCTGTCAGAGGTAGTAGGATGTTTAGCATATAAATGAGTGAATGATGGAGCTGAAGCTGATGAAATGCCTTCTCGACACAGAAACAATCTTATCAAGCCTATCTCAGCCAAACAGTGGGTAAAGGCGAGGTACACTCTAAACAGCTGTCACAACCATTCCCACTCATACCTAGGGGCCATTTTGAAGTCAAGTAGCCTAATACGGACTGTGGGAGGAAACCGGAGTACCAGGAGAAAACCCACGCAAGCACAGGGAGAACATGCAAACTCTACACAGAAACACCCTCGCCGAATCGGGACTCGAACCCAGGACCATCTTGCTGTGAGGCAGACATGCTAAATACTACACCACCCATGAAGGGAATTAGCCTTCACATAAAATGTTTAGGGCGGCATAGTGGCAAGCACGTTTGACTCAGAGTAAAAAGGCCTGGGTTTAATTTCCGGGCTCGGGGTGTTTCTGTGTGGAGTTTGCATGTTCTCCCTGTGCTTGCGTGGGTTTCCTTTGGGTACTGCGGTTTCCTCCCACATCACAGGGGAGAACATGCAAACTCCATACAGAAACGCCCTTGCCAAGCCCAGGACCAGAACCCAGGATCTTCTTGCTATGAGGCAGATGTGCTAACCATTATGTCAGCGTGTCACCCATTGGTAAATATCTTTGCTAAAAGTGTAAAATGGCAGAGTTTCTAATTATATTGTATAAATAAAACATAAATGATATATCCCCAGTGCAGCTAACTGGGTTATCAAATGCCGGCCATGTCTCTCACTGTCTGTGGTGAGAGGCATGTAAAAGAAC
>JBCNYH010000009.1:3809856-3823804 GCA_039654325.1 Tandanus tandanus
TATAAGGTGGTGGCAGCGAATGTGAATGAGCCATGTCTGTTTGTTAACCTGTGTGTTAAAAACTGATAGTTGATATGTGAACTTGGAAAACAAGCATGCAAAAAGTGCATTTTATACAACACACAAAACACAACTCGTTACTGAAAATAAATTTCTCCACTTTTAGGGCTGATTTTACTTCAGGCTGCATTGTATCACTTTTAAGACCTCGTATGTGTATATATATATGAAACATGTCCATTATTCTCCCAATACTGGTGGCAGCATTTTATATTTTAAGTGACGAATGCAGCCCTAACTTTAGTCATCAAAATCTACAAGCTGTAAAAAATAAAAAAAATAAAAAAACAAGGAATGAAATCCTTCCAACACCTGACATGAATCATTATATAATCTTCCTAGCTAATGATCACAGAGTTTATCTAGCACACTTTAGATGTATATGACACAGAAAAAAGGATCAAACACAAGTAAAATATATTTGGCAGTTGACTCACATTCTTACTCATACTCACTGTCTCTTGGATTAATGGTTGAAACAGCATCAGCCTTCACAATTTTTCAGTTTCCTTGCAAAACCCATCTTCTTCTGATTCAAGCGTTCGAAGCAGTCTGAAAATTGGAGACTGTATACCCATTTCATCTCTGGTATTTTGAATGAGAAACTGTGATGTCTCCAAATAAACTGTATCCACTTTGTTCAAACTTTTGTTGTAAGACATGAGGCGTACTTTTTATGATTTTGTTTATTACAGCCATAAGCAGAACAGGTTTGAGCCATCTTCCAATGAAAAAAACAATATGAATGTCAAGCTAAGGTTCTCCTCCTATCACTTCCTAAATTGTCTTCTTCCCTCAAGCTTTTGGTGGATCCCAAACAACTAAAAGGTGCATAGCACAAATTACTGTACAAGATTGTTCAACATCTTGTTGACCATACTCTGTATAAGTGTGAAAGATTAAATTGAAGGGCTGAGAACCAGAGTGGTCTAACCAACAGAAAACTTTTTGAGAAAAATGACATTAAAAAAAAGTTTTTGCAATTTAAAAAAATCAGGGATAATGCTCAAATATGATTCGAGGTCATAAGAAAGATAAAGGAAACTCCTTTTTTGTCATTTCATAGCAGACCATATCCACATCTGTCAATATATGTCCTTACCTCATTTTCCAGTTTTTAGGGGGTTGGACCACTGTAGCTCTCAGCCCTTCAATTATATCAGAATCAGCTTTATTTGCTAAGTTTGAGTTCACAAACAAGGAATTTGACTTTGGTTTAAATCACTCACTGTACAGAGAAAAATTTGTGAAGGTTTTTTACAAAGATTTGGCCAAATACAAATATATATAAGTGAGGAAATGTGTGCAAAAGAGCAAATGCAAATTGACAATATAGTATAAAAAGAGATGAACAGTATAGTGCAGAATAATATAGTGCAGAATTTATCACCAAAACTGAGTGCAAACCAGCATCGTGTGTTCCTGGGGTAGGGTAGTAAGGTAGAACATATGTGTACATTGGGTTATTTCCCAGTGGTTTCCTGACACTCCGTGACTTTTTTAATAGTGAAATGAGGTGACTGTCGAAGCCCAAAAGCTAACTGTAGGTAAAGTTACTGAACCTATACAATACACCCTAGATAATGAGTCTTTTACATGTACATTTACCATGTATGAAACTCTTATCAACTGTCTATAGAACAGCAGCTTTGCAGTTCCAAAAATCTTTAGAATAGATTTTTGGAACTGCAAAGCTTGTTTTATTTTCTTTAATAAAGTCCTTTAATCATAAAAAGATTCATGTTAAATCATAAGAATATCATTTTAAATGCACTGCACATTTTGTAAACAGGGTAATTTACTTTATTATTATTCTTTATTTATTTATTTATTTTTGCGCATGCGCTGCCCCGAGTGTGCAGCAGTTACGGCAGCTCCCGCTCACCGTTGAGCTTTTTTTTCCTTTTTCAGTAGTTTTTAGTTGGTTATTGTCTGTATGTTTGTGTTTGTTCTCTGTAACATCAGTGCGCTGTGGAGCCCAAAGTCGCTGTGTTTGCTCTGGTTTTGCTTCTTCGTTTTTCACTTTCTTCACTGTCCTCCAGGAACGTGAGATCTCTTTTCATCAAGATGGATGAGTTAACGGTACTGACCTGGCACCAGAGGGAATATCGGGAGTGCAGCATCATTCTATTTACAGAGACGTGGCTGAACACGCTGACACTGGACACTGGACAGATTCCATCTACGACGGGCTGACAGAACGAAGGAGAGCGCAAAGAGGAAGGAAGGAGGGCTGGCTGTGTTTATGAATGACAGATGGTGTAACTCTGGGCACATCACTGTTAAAGAACAACTTTGTTTTATAGACATCGAGCTATTAGCTGTTAGAATGAGGCCGTACTATCTACCAAGGGAGTTTTCACAAGTTGTGGTGATAGTAGTGTATGTCTGTCAACTGTGAGCAGGCTGCAGACACAGCATCCTCAGGCCCTCTTCTTTATCTCTGGGGACTTTAATCATTCCTCTCCATCCTCCACTCTGCCCAAATTCAGCCAGTATGTCACCTGCCACACTAGAGACAATAAAACACTGGACTTATTTTATGCCAAATAAAATATATGCCCAGGGGGCATATAATTCAACACCCCTCCCTCCCCTGGGAAGATCAGACCACAACCTGGATCATCTCCTGCCTGTGTATGAACCCAACTTGCACAGGCAACCAGCTGTGACCCGCACAGTTAGAAGATGGTCCGAGGAGATTGAAGAGGCCCTGAGGGACTGTTTTCTAACGACTGTATGGGAGGAACTCTGTGATCCTCACAGGGAGGACATCAACTGTCTCACTGATTGCATCACAGACTACATAAACTTCTGTGTGTAGAGCACCGTACCTATCAGGACTGTACGGTGTTTCTCAACCAACAAACCCTGGCTTAACCCTGACATAAAGGCCCTCCTTAAGGAGAACAAGAGAGCTTATAAGTCAGGAAACATGGAGGAGCTGAAGGTCGTACAGAAGGAGCTGAGGTGGAAGATCAGAGAGGGGAAGAACCACTACAGGAAGAACATGGAGGATCAGCTGCTGCAGAACAACATCAGTGGAGTCTGGAGAGGCCTGAGGACCATCTCTGGGCACGGGGAACCAGACTCCCAGACTAGGGGTGACCAGAAGTGGGCGAATGATCTGAACCTATTCTTCAACAGGTTCGATCAGTCACCTAACCCTCCCCCGGCCCAGTCATCCCTGCTGCAGCCCTCCTCGTCTGCACCTCCTGGGGTCTGCCCCCCTGCTCCCACAGCATTCTGTTTACTGCCTGCCACCACTGCTGCTTCTGCCCCACTCCCCACACCAACACCCTCACCTCCTCTTACACCTCCAGCTCCTTCCACACCCTCAAACACCCTCATCCGAGACTGGTCCCAGATAGAACAACTACGTAAGGATATGTAGGCCCTACGTAATTTTGCTTAGGGCCGATTATGTAGGGCCAACATCGGCAGCCGCTTTCCACCCTACGGGCACCCTTTCTTCACCCAATGTTAATCCTCTCTTAAAATTTAGCCACTCAATCTGCTTCAAACTTAGGGAAAACCTGGGCTTCATTTACTCTTTCATACCTTCCATTGCGGCATACAAGGACAAGTCATATCTTGTTTGGGACAAATACTGCAACTGCACTTGATTCCACCATTAGACCTATACGCACTTTAAAACATAGTATTTCCACTGTAGCCAAAATCCAGACAATGGAACAGGGAAAACAACTGGTGTACATGAAAAACAAACTTGCTCCTTGAGATAAAGCCTGAATTTTTCTGTCCACAAAACAAGGCAGCATGTCATGTTTAATATAATGAACTATTTATTTCTCCTACATCCAGAGTGAACAATGTATAATATACATGCAATTCCATTCACTTAAATACCTGAACCTCTCAAGTAAACAATTAATATTATTAAACTTTAAATCACTTAAGTACTTTTACTTTACTGTATCACGGTGCTAATAACCCATTTTTGCACAACCGCTAAAATTTAAGGGTGCTAAATTAAGTCGATATTCTACAAATGTTTATCAGTTCGTGTGCTGCTCTTGCTGCCTCTCCCACCTCCCAACATTTCGGTCTTTGGTAAATGCAGCCTTTCACGCATGTATTTTTCAACCTCGGCCTCTGCTGCTGTGGCCGCCGGGTTTTTCATCACTGCTCCTGCAATCACACAAAAACTATGCAATTATTATTATGTAACATTTAACACAGAATGCTAAGTTTGCCACACGTGTTACTCACACTGTTAAGGCCAGCCACGCGTTCAAAATGACTTAAGAATTTCATAGAAACAGGGCCTTTCAGCGCTTGTATATAATATGTATGAGTGCAAAATAATCTGGGCATTTACCATTTATCACGGGGTTCTGGTTCTCTGATAATCCAATAATTCTTATAGATCTATCTAAATATTGGTTTATTTCTCTTTCCCGCTTGACTGCAGACAGTGAGACACTCGGAACTCCTCGCCCGTATCCGGTAGAACATAGACTCGGACATTATGTACGCCATATTTGGGAACTACTTTTTTGATCATGTGACTACATGGTCAAAATAGCGTCACTGACACAAGAATACACATGTCGTTTGTGCGAAAAATCGATGTACATACACCATATTTTAATAGCAATTAACTTTTACTAATGTATTTGTGATGCAATATTAAGTTATATAATTAAATATGAACATATTTCAGAGGGATCTACTTTCACTCTCTTTTGTTTGATGCGTTGTGATGACTGTAGTGCGGTAACTGCACCACACTACAGCATGAGCCGTTGTCTACATACGCCAAAATGGTGGCCGTGATGTTTCATCACGGAAATAAATAGGCGAGGTGATCCGAAAAACAGTGAGACTGAGAACAAGCCTTGGTGAAAGTGTTTGACCGGCATGTACTTGTCTAGTCAAACGGAGCATGCGCACTGCGCACTCTAGTTGCTGAAACAAACGGGGCTTGGAGTTACACTTCAGCACAATTACGTATTTCCTGGGTGAATCTCGGTTAATTTGTACGCGTGTTTAAAAAAAAAGGGAAAAAATGTAAATATCATCTAGTACAAGTGTATGACGTTACATTGCCCTATTTAGGTCCACCGTAAATATAATTTTAGGCTTGTTCCAATGATTTCCAATAAAAAGCGCTCATATATATCACGACAGCGGGCCAACGTTGGGCCGTCGCAAAAGTATTTTTCCGCTGAATTCTTGAGATGAACGTAGGCCGTCCGTTGTTTTGCCAACGTCGGCCCTGTGTCGGCAACCGATGGCGATCTCCAGCCTACCGTGCTTATTTAGAGCCTACGTAGGCCCGACGTGCTGTCTTATCTGGGGTGAATCTCCAGGGAGCAGACATTGAGAGAGTGTACTCTTATAAGTACCTGTTTGTCCACCTGAACAATAAACTGGACTGGACTCATAACACTAATACACTTTACAAGGAAGGCCAGAACAGACTCTATCTGCCAAGGAGACTCAGGTCCTTTGGAGTGTAGGGAGCTCTCCTGAGGACCTTCTTTGACACGGTGGAGGCATCAGCCAGTTTCTTTGGAGTGGTCTGCTGGAGCAGCAGCATCTCCACCGCTGACAGGAAGAGACTGGATAAACTGATCAAGAAGGCCAGCTCTGTGCTGGCGGCCCCCTTGACTCAGTGCTGGTGGTGGGAGAGAGGAGGTTGAGAACAAAGCTCTCATCATTGATGGAGAAAGACTCCCACCCCATGCAGGACACCATCACAGCACTTTGCAGCTCCTTCAGTGACAGGCTCCTTCATCCCAAGTGTTTGAAGGAGAGTTATCACAGGTCCTTCCTTCCTGCTGCTGTGAGACTGTTCAACAACTAGCAGTGCTCTCAGTAGACCACACACCAGGACTCACCACTGTGATCACTACAATATTCTTAGTATTCTCAGAGTTTTTCCAATGTGCAATAATCAATTCAGTGTGCAATAATCAGTAACTGATACCCACCTGACCAAATTCATTTATTATTCATTACCCACTACTCTGTACTGTGTTACTGTTGTTGTCTGTCTGCTTTTTGTTTTTTTGTATATATACACACATATATTTACACGGTTTCTTATTTATATAGTTTCTTACTTATTGTTTATATCTACATCTGTATAATTTATATAGTTTTATACTTATTGTTTATATCTATATCTGCTATTCTTTCCTTCCATTACTGTTTATTTATGTAAATTATTATTGCCTTTCTACTTGTGTTCGTATATCTATCCACTTTGCTGCTGTAGCATCGAGAATTTCCCCACTGTGTGTGTGTGTAAACAATGGATTATTTCATCCAATCTTATGACAGTAACTAGCTAGTAACTAGCTAACCTGACGGGATATCTGACCTGCACTGTTGTGGAATTGCGACTGGGTTTTGTACAGCCAGTGCAACGCTGTCTCCTTTCTGAAACACCAAATCGTATGGTCCTTCCAGCATCATCATACTGTACAGTACACATCCTAATGACTGAAAACACACACAGCCAGGAAGAGTTAGTACGAGACAGAAATTTCCAGACTCAAATCATCTTGATAAAAGAAATAATCTTGTTTTATATGTTTCTTACCCAAATATCTGTCTTTTCATCAATAATACAGTGGCTCTCCACATTAAAAAGCTCAGGTGCTCGGTAGGAAATGGTGCATCTCTGTGCTGCCCAGTCCTGTTCAAGAAAATAAACAGAATGTGAGAAAAGGGTATTTACAAAAGTAACTATGCAATGAATTAGCAGGACATCTGATTTCTCCTCGCACCTGCACAGTCATGGCCTCTCGGGAGCCTTTTACTTCGATCCGTGCTTTGTTCATAGAACCCAGATCCATCAGCACTGGCTTGTCATTCTCATCCAGGAGCACGTTAGTGGGTTTTAAGTCCCTGTTCAGCACATTCAGTAAGGTATTGCAAATTGGTTGACTTTTCACATTCAATTAATTAGCGATAAATCAGTTATGTCCATTTGAAGGCGGGGTCATAGTCTAAAAAGCGAGCATTGTAAACATCACTGGATATGACTGCTGGAAAGCTATCCATCATGGCTGCCTTTGTAGTAGTATACATAACATTCACTCACTCACTCACTCGCTGAGCCACTTAATCCTATTAGGGTTGCGGGGAGGCTGGAGCCTATCTCAGCCAACACAGGGCGAAGGCAAGGTACACCCTGCTAAGCTCGCCAGATCATTGCACAACCATTCACACTCACACCTAGGGGCAATTTAGATCAGCCATTTAGCCTAATGTGCATGTCTTTGGATTGTGGGAGGAAACCGGAGTACCTTTAGGAAACCCACGCAGGCACGTGGAAACACCCGAGCCCTGGACTCAAACCCAGGATTCCTCTTGCTGTGAGGCGACCGTGCTAACCACTACTCCTATGTGACATTCAGCAGCATGCAATTTATTTTCAGGTTTATGGGTTACAAATCTTGAAATTCCCTTAAATTTGTGTTTATGGTTAGCATGTTTTGTAGGTACCCTGCTAGAAACCACATTGGGCAGGTTAGCGAAGCAGGCTATCAACAAAATCCCAATGTAGGACTTGTTTTAAGGACTGAATTCAGTCAGAAAAAATAAACTTAATTCATAAAGCTAGTAGTTTGAGATGCAAGCTAAAATGTAGAGTCACTGTTGAAATGCTAACATAGGGTAACATTTATCATTTAGTTAGGATGCGGCTCACATAGTACAACTGTTTAATGTATTTATTTAATTACTTATTGCACTGTATGTAGTTGGAAGGTTAGCAAACTAGCACTGATTTATGACCTGAAATTACCTCACAAATCACTTTCAGGGCAGTGGTGGCTCAGTAGTTATGGCTCAGGTTTACTGATCCGAGGATCGGGGATTCAAGCCTCAGTACCACCAAGCTGCCACTGTTGGGCCCTTGAGCAAGGCCCTTAACCCTGCTCAGATGTATGGAAATTATTTATGTAAGTCGCTCTGGATGTACTTTAGAAAGCTTGAAAAACAAGCATACAATTTTTGGGAAAAGGCTGAAATTCAGAGTCACCGCTAAATTGCTATCTAAAACAAACTGTCTGACTTTTCCCCCCCATGTACAAAGTTGTGTTTTAAGGCAACTACAACTTAAACCCCATAAACTGTATTTAGAAAAAAAATTGGGATGGTGAGCAGACTTATATTAGCCTTGCAGCAAACAGTGTAAATCTACCTGTGTGCATATCCCTTGTCATGGATGGCTTTTAGACCTTCACAGACACCACGGAAAATATGCAGGATCCGACTCTCAGGCATGGAGCTACCCTTATCCCTCAGCTTCTCCAGGACGGACCACAAGCTTCCTTTCTGCAAAAGAACACAAAAAACACACAGGTAACATACCTCAGCTCGGCTGAATTAAACACTGTTCGACAATAAATCTTGACCTAAAGGGTCCCATTTGACCGATATTATCCTTTAGGAAATATTCTAACAATGTCTCGATATTCTTAGCTAACAGAAATTGTACGTATAGGAACAGGCAACATGTGCTAACTTTAAAAACAAAACCTTTACTATCTTTCTTTAGTTAGCCATATGCTTGCTGGCCCCATATGCTCGCTGGCACAGTAGCTCTACATCTGACTTTCATTTTTTGCTTAAATGTCAAGCTAAATTGCCCCACACTTGCCTCATTTTTATACATAGGTGTCATCATAGCAAAAGAGCTGTTTGTTAGACAGTTAGAATTTAGTATTCCTCTATAAAGTCCTTTATAAATGTAGACTACTAGTACAGGGATTTAGGTAAAGAATGCGTACACTGATGTAGGGAAGGAGGAGCCAGGCCTCGGTCTTTCCTCCACGCTCCATGAAGGCATGGCTTGTTAGACTCAGGATGTTAGGGTGGTTGAACAGTCGGTGCATCTCCACCTCTGTCTGGGCCTCCTTCCGTCCCTCACGGTCATGACACAGGATTCGCTTTAGAGCGTAGAAACGACTGTCCTGAGCTCCTTCTACCAGATCGACGTAGCTAAATCCACTGAAAGAGAAACACCGTGGAGAAACATGAAAGGAAAAACCCAAATGCCTCAGACTTTCAACATGTACCTCTACAAAATTAAGACCCCTTCTATGCATGACAACCTAATATCGCACAAAAGCAGCTAGGATACTTAGCTATCTAGATAAATGGTAATAGACTAGCTTGCATCATACTGGTATTTTAATCAAACTACCATTTTTTATTTAAAAATTAACTTAGCTATCTAGTTAATTGTTGGTCAGAATGGGAAACATGGAGTCACACTATTTTGCTCAGTGCTAATTTAAACACATCAAACAACTTAGAAAACATAGTTGGCTAGCTGAGCACATTGGTGACCCACTCCAGCATACTATGGATTGAGTAGGAAATTTGACATACTGAGATATTCATATATTTGGAAATGTATATTATTATAGCATGAAAGTGGAGTTACATCACTTTGTGTGTCGCCAATTAGGAAATGCTACTTTTGAGAAAACAGCAATTACAGTTACAGAACCAGTTTCTGAATGACTTCACCTGAAACTCCCTAACATCCATAAACTAAATGAATCCGGCTCTCGATCAATCAGCACGATCTTCCTAGCGTCTTCCTAGTAACAGATAAGTTCTATTTGCACCAAGTCATGTCTGTTTTGAGGCTTCTAATTGATTTACCGTTATATGATTCGGGGAATCTTTCTGGGATTCCGTAAGTAGGTAGAGTATTTTGGTAGTGAATATGGATCATAAGGAAATACCCTGAGCAATGACCGATGTGCTTTGAAAATCGGCAAAATAAGTGGATATTTCTATCGGTCTCTGTCAGTCACGTAAACGACACTCCCCCGGCGCCATTTTGGATGGCTTCTAAAAGGTAAACAAAACATGGGCAGGAGAGCGTTATATTGTTTAAAAGTCATCTAAAGATGGAAAATGGAGAAACAGAAGAAAAACGAGAGGATACCATACCGAGACAAACTCAGCAAAGATGCCAGAGACAGATACTAGGCCAAGTTGGTCACCATAAATAATACCGATCCATACGACCTGAGGGCAAACAGCTGGAGCGTCGATGCAGAACTGCTGCCTTCAACTTCTTCCCTGGACATCACGAACTATCTGGTTTGTGGTATAAGTGCTTATACTTTTGAAGAGTTTAAAAATTATAAATCCCTTGAAGCTCACGAACACTTCTCAAGTGGCTGGGTGCAGGATCTGTTCTCATTTCGACCAGAGGGCTACGCAAACACAGTTGTCACAGCAAAGGTAGGGTAACTGTAAACAAGTTATTTTGTAGACAGTGTATCAGCCTGGCTCTGAGAGTTTTTGACATACAGCAATGATGCTTATATCGCTGAAATCTACAGAGTCTCAGCTTTATGTCGTTTGTACAAGTAGCGTGCAGTATCAGATTTGCTGGCAGCATTTTCGCCAGTTTCTGCAGCTCTCCTCGGCAAGTGTTGTTTACTAGTTTAACGTTAGCTAAGCACCAACGTCAAGGACATACCATCATCTTCAGTAACTTTACAAGACAGCTACGCAGCACATAGTATTGTTATTTTTATAACAACATCTTACCTTTGCGAAAATGCCGAGAGCAAACACGCAGATATGGAGATATTTTGTTGAAAGTGATGTCCTTCTGTCTCACTGCAGCAACCCATGCAGCCCGACGTCTAATCTAACACCACGATCAACTGTACTACCGTTTGGATTACTAGTGCATCCTTTTATGCAACACCAATGTCCCATTTCTCACACAAAAAGCAATCCTCGACTCTGTGCCGCACTCTATTGTTTACCCACCAAAATGGCGCTAACGACCCAAAATGCACTGCGGCTCTTTGCGAGAGTGACGTCACGTGTCAGAGACCGATTGTTTTACAAAAACTTGGACATGAAACCCTTTTTTAAACAAGCATCTTAGCATGGATAGATTGTGTTTGTGGATATTTGAACTTGGTCAAGTTGAAGATTATGCTTTGAAGGATGTATTTTTGGCGATACTGCATTTTCATCCAGGTAAGCTATTTTCTTTGGCTCGCTAAAAACACTACCTTGCGACTCAATCTGTATTATGATGGAGCAGGATACTGGCTCTTTAACTGGGAGTTTTGGCCCAAAACCAACAGGGGTTATTCTGTGACACCACAGACTGAGCTTGAATTTTTAATTGGAAATCATTAACATTTGAAAAAATCCTGGAAAATAGGTTTCATAAAAAGTTGGATCCATGACAACGTAATATTATTTTATGTGAATTTTTACACATTACAATTTTGCTTTGTTAGCTAAACGTTTTGGCCAGGGTTAGCTGTAGCAAGATGTTTAATAATTAATTCAATAAATCAGTTAGCTTACCCCTCGTCGAGTTTCTGAATAAAGTAGTATCTCTTGTTGTCGATGGTGATGGAACTGCGAGAGCAGATACACAGTGCATGTCCCATCCTCGACCTAGCATCGCTCACTTATTGAGCAGGACTGCCATAAACACACACACACACACACACACACCACCACACACCACTCAATTTACCAGAAATTATACACGTGCTTCAGCAACTCTGTGAAGATGACCAGGCTGACTCAGCGGGTGTTAAAAAAGCTGAGCTTTAAGCGACAAGAATTTTCCAGTCAGGTAAAAAAAAATAAATAAATAAAATAAAAAGTTAGCCAGATAAATTTTTTAAACCGGCTTCAAATTGCAGTGGGTGAATGGCTAAACAAGAGCCTGCAGTACATCATGTTCACAGACAGACTTCATTTTTAGGCACATTTTCTTTACAGCACTTATTAATTGAAGTCAGTTATATTAATCTGTGGCCATGTAAACATTCCTTTTAATGTTTAAACTAGCTTCAACAGCATGGCTATCAAGCAGGTAGCGTCCCCCTGTTAGTTAGCTAATAATTCAACGTATATAACATCATTAGGCCATTCTTTTTTTATTTCGTGTCTGGCGAATTTCTATAATGTAAACCCAAGACAGGAGATGGGGGAAAAAATGCATTTTAAGACCAGCGGGAATAAAAAAACAAAAAGGTTTTTAGGAAAAGGCCACACTCAGCATCAAGTTCTTTGTCTTTTAACAATGTTTTAAGGGAAATTGAGAAAGGTAAGTTGAGCAGTTTAATTCTCTATCATTCAATTGATACTTAGATTGCTCTGACCGACCATAAAACACCCTAAATATGGAAGTAAGGGGCATTTTTGTATGGAGTTCGGTGTGGGTTATTGCAGGGAAAGATTTTTATTTCAGGATTATTGCTGTTACGATTATACGTAACAAACATTCTTGAGAGACCTATGATAAAGTAACAATACCAACTTTATTTCCTCATATACAGATAAAAGCCATAAAAGTCTGGCAATGTGCCGAGTAGTGATGAGACAAGTGCCTCAGAGGGTTCCGAATCAGAACTGATCGTGAGGAAAATGAAGGATAAATGCTCACTGTCGTGTATTAAATTGATATCTGTATTCAATTCGAACAAGAGTTTTTGCATAAAAAAAAATCATTTTCACATTTGAACTTGTTTGAAAATTGTAATGTTGGTTATCTGGTTCATGCACGGAAATCATTTCTGTGTTTCTGAGGTCGTTATGGACTTGCTATGAAAATTCCAGATTAGGACAAATTTTATTTTGCATATATCTTGCACAACCTTGTTCCTTTAGCAAGTTTTGTTGATTTATTTATTTATTTATTTTTTAGATAAAATTTAATTTTAGAAAAACAAAAACTCATCTTGTTTTTTCTCAAAATGAACATTTTGTGGGTTGTCTGGTTCTTGAATAAAATTGAATTATGTGCTCTCTTGTTCAGTTGTAAATTGTAACTATTCCCAACAACAACAATAATAATAATGATGATGATGATGATGATGAAGAAAGTGCACTAGTGAGCACTGAGATGTGGATTGAAACGCAGCTGTAAGTGGATGAAGGATCGATTTGGGACGCACCCTTTAACGTAACACCACATAAATCCCAAATGGCACTTTATTCATATTACACTGAATATTATACACAAGATATAATATCACTGGCTTCCTGGTGATCTTTATCATTTCAATTCTGCAGGAAATGCTTGTCTCTAATCCATAAGGTTGCACTAATGACTTTAAGATCGACAAAATAAACCGTTAGTACTGTAAATATCCCTTAAAAAGATGATTCACAATAAAAACAAGGCTCGTGAGTGTCGGTATGAATCAGTAATAAATATTCAGTACAGCTTTAAGCGCAAACTGAAATCCAAACACGGATATCTACCTTTATTTAATGATTCCGACCTCCTCCACTATTTAGGTTACTGCACTTCCGCGAACACCACCGACATGGAGGCACTTCCGGATACTCGATGACGTAGATGTGACGTTCAGGGAGTGTGCGTGGACGAGCGCTTTATGGTTAACCCCTTTTTTCCCTCCATTACTTTTTATTAAACATTTAAAACATATAGGGAACATAAATACAATTTCTCGTAGAGGATGAAAATTACAGAATACAAACCAAGAAAAGAAAAAAAAAAAGACTAGGGGGTTTGAGAGAAAAAAATATAAAAACAATTCTGATTATATCTGGCACAAAAAGTATCATGAAATGGGAGCAATGGATGTCAAAAAAGAATTAGAAAAACAGAAATTTAGAGAAATTTTCCTACCAATCCTACTAGAGACCTTTTTCAGAGAAGAGAGGAACAGTTTGAAGTCATTTAAAAACCTGGCGAAGGATGGCTTAGTTGATCTCCATTTACAACAATGTATATGATATTTGCCCAATAGTTAAATAATATTAACCATGTCAGAGACAGATCTGTCCAAGTTTTCCATTCATTCATTCATTCATTCATTCATTTTCTTCCGCTTCTTCCGGGGTCGGGTCGCGGGGGCAGCAGCCTAAGCAG
>JBCNYH010000009.1:3825979-3836813 GCA_039654325.1 Tandanus tandanus
AGTGGACAGTTTGATTTCACAGAAGTGTGATTGACTTGGAGTTACATTGTGTTGTTTAAGTGTTTCCTTTATTTTTTAAGTGTTTATTTACTTCACATACATTGATCCAAAGTGGGTGTGCTGTGAATTTTACAACATAAAATGTAAAAATATTGTAAGACACATTGCTAAAATAGCTATATAAAAAAAATCACACATACACGGAAGGGTGCATGATATGTCAAAGGTGCATGGTATACACAGGGTGAGAGGTAGCGCTTTTTAATCATAAGGTGCATGATGCTAAAATGTTATATGAAGTGCGAGATGTGCTCTAAATGGAAGATGGTCTGAATGATGGTTATTCCATCAGTGTGTGTGATAGTGGTGGTGGTGGGGCGGCACATTTAACAGCTTGTGGGTAAAAGCTGTTTTTAAGTCTGTTAGTTTTTGTTTTTAGTGTCCTGTACCTTTTTCTGGAGGGGAGTGAGGAGAAAAGAGAATTCATCCATTCATTCATTTTCTGAACCGCTTAACCGTGGTCTCCCATCATTCACTTACATTCTAACACCCATGTTCCTGTTTCCAATATGGTGGCTACATATCGCATTTCCATATAACGTACAAATCAACCAAGGGCCGTTCCAGTATATAATACAGTTCAATGTACATGTAGATGTAATACTGCTATTATATGTGTGCAGTGTAGTAGGCATTGTTGCAGGTGTACTTTCATACTCATAAGATCATGTTCCCAATCATAAACCCATATAATGGAATAATCAGTTTACATTTATTTAATACATGTACATGTAAGTAGTGATTCCTACTATAATCGGCCACATGCACATGATGCGTACAGTGAAAAACACCAGTACCATCCTCATACTCAAGTGAATACACACTCTCCTAACGTGGATTTATATGGCTTTCTATGCACGTCATTATCACTTGCTTGTTATCACAGCAGATCTGCTGTGTTGGTTCCTGTAATTTTTGCAGCTTAACACAAAGCATTCTGACCCTAAACTCTTATTTTTCTTACTTTTTCTATCTCCTTCCATGTTGTTAATGCCGAAGGAACATTATCCAAGATGGCGTCAAGTGGACACCGCACAGCACATAGACTGAACGCTCTGTCGATTTTCTATGTATTTACTATGTCTATGGTTAAGCCATTCACATGCAATCAACTGTAGTGGGGTTGCGGGTTCTCAGCAACACACACACACACACACACACACACACACACACACACACACACACAATTTGGAGCAGCTAATTAGCCTAATGTGCATATTTTTGGACTGTGGGAGGAAACCGGAGTGCCTGAAGGAAACCCATGCAAGCACAGGAAGAACATACAAACTCCACAAAGAAATGCCCCCCGCCTAGCCTTGAACCCAGGACCTTCTTGCTGTGAGGCGGACATGCTAACCACTACACCACTGTTCCGCCCCATAAGCCATTCACTCACTCACTCTCATTTGCCGAACCGCTTAATCCTAGTAGGGTTGTGGGAAGGCTGGTGCCTATCTCAGCTGACTCTGGGGCAGGGTACACTCTGAACAACTCACCAGACCATCACAACACACACACCTGGGGCAACTTGGAACAGCCAATTAGTCTAATATGCATGTCTTTTGGTCTGTGGGAGGAAACCAGAGTACCAGAGGAAACCCACGCAAAAACACTGAGAACATGCAAACTCCAGGACTCAAACGTCCTACTTCCCATATAAGTCAAATGGGTGGAGTCTATGCTGGGAACGCTGTGTGTGAGATGAGAACACACCTTGGCCTGTATCCCAGTCCATTTCAGGCCTGCATGTATGTATAAAAGCAGTCATTCACACGCTTTGAAAGAGTGTGTGAATGACTGCTTTTATACATGACACACACACACACACAAATGCTACCCAGTGCACCACCATTTAATTCGTACTATTTTAGTCAAATACTTAATCCACCCAATAATCAATTAACTCATGTTTGGCTCCGTAAACACAAGAAAAAAAAATACGTTCAGACAAATTTGCTGATTTATAGCGCTTCTTTTATACTCACTCCCTCACCAAACCACATAATCCTATTTGGGTTGCGGGAAAGCTGGAGCCTATCTCAGCCGACACAGGGCAAAAGCGGGGTACACCCTGAATAGCAGAGCCAACACACACACACACAAACGACTATTCACACTCACACCTGGGTGAGCTAATTAGCCTAATGTACATGGCTTTGGACTGTGAGAGGAAACCAGAGTACCCGGAGGAAATCGATTCAAGCACGGGGATAACATGCAAACGCCACATAAACTCCCTCACCAAACCTGGGACTCGAACCCAGGACCTTCTTTCTGAGATAAACATGCTAACCACTACACCACCGTGCCACCCCTCTTCCTTTATATATTAATAGATTTAGATAATGCACACTTTGATCTGATAGTTTTGTGCAACTTGTGCACTTATTTATTAAGGATTTAAAAAAAAAAAAAAGAAAAATCATATTTGATATCCATACGGCTTTTTTTCTTTTTCATAAGTTTAAATACAATATATCAAAAACCATATAAGATATTAACATACAACTTATGTTTTTAAAAGAATTCTAAGAAATTAGTAATTACTGTTGTGTGGGTTGGCTCTGGGATGGTCAGATGGCTTCAGTCTCCCCGCGACCCTATAGGATTAAGCGATTCGGCAAATGAGTGCGAGTGTTTTGTTTTGCAAAATATTAAAAGCAATCCTGAGTAATAGGATGTTTAGCACCCGGAGCCATCCATGTAAATCAAGTTCTGATAATGCTTTCATGTCTCAGTGGACAGTTTTGTAGTAGTATTGTTTGCACCATTAGCATCAGACAGTAACAGGAGTTTGTTCTCAGTGTTTTGGAGAACAAAGAGATAATTAAATGCAATTTCAGTAGGCTATAATGCTATGAGCGTGGCATGGTGGTGTAGTCCACCACAGAGCAAGAAGGTCCAGGGTTCGATTCCCTGGCTCAGGTGTTTCTGTGTGGTTTGCATGATCTCCCCATGCTTGCGTGGGTTTCCTCCGGTTACGTCTCCCAAGTTCAAAGACATGCATAATAGGCTAATTGGCTGTTCCAAATAACCCCAGGTATGAATGGTTGTGTGTGTGTGCTGCCCTGTGGTCTGACGAGCTGTTCAGGGTGTACCCTGCCTTCATCCAGTGTCAGCTGAGATAGGCACCAGCCTCCCCTCGACCATAATAGGATTGAGCGGTTCGGCAAATTAATAAAAGAATGAATGAATAATAATGCCATGAGAGGTTTTGTCTGGGATATAATACTATATGTTTAAGAGTAAAATAAATACAACCAGGAAATAATCATTTTAAAAGTTTATTTTAATTTCTTTTAGCTTCATTATTTATTTGGATACTTATGATAAAAAAAAAGATTTGATCAATTAACAAACAACATTTAGTGGCTGTATTTCGATGTTTCAGGACAATACCACAAGATTGCGCATCGTGCTTTCTTTGGTAATGATGGTAGGATGTTGGTGGCTTTCCAGACTTTGTGTCCATCTTAGTATTCTTCTCCTTCCTCCTCTTCCTCGAAAGAATCGATCCCAACCTCTTCATAGTCCTTCTCCAGGGCAGCCATGTCTTCTCTGGCCTCAGAGAACTCACCCTCTTCCATGCCTTCACCAACGTACCAGTGCACAAAGGCCCTTTTGGCATACATCAGGTCAAACTTGTGATCCAGACGAGCCCAGGCCTCGGCAATGGCTGTAGTGTTGCTCAGCATGCACACAGCCCTTTGGACCTTGGCCAAGTCGCCTCCAGGCACCACAGTGGGTGGCTGATAGTTGATTCCCACCTTGAATCCAGTAGGACACCAGTCCACAAACTGGATACTTCTCTTCGTCTTAATGGCAGCAATGGCCACGTTGACATCCTTGGGCACCACATCACCACGGTACAGGAGGCAACAGGCCATGTACTTGCCATGCCTTGGGTCACACTTGACCATTTGGTTGGTTGGCTCAAAGCAGGCGTTGGTAATCTCAGCCACTGAAAGCTGCTCATGGTAAGCTTTCTCAGCAGAAATCACTGGTGCATAGGTAGCAAGAGGAAAGTGAATTCTGGGATATGGGACCAGGTTCGTCTGGAACTCTGTCAAGTCGACATTCAAGGCACCATCGAAGCGAAGAGAAGCAGTGATCGAGGACACAATCTGACTTATGAGCCGGTTGAGGTTGGTGTAAGATGGACGCTCGATATCCAGGTTCCTGCGGCAGATGTCATAGATGGCCTCATTGTCCACCATGAAGGCACAGTCAGAGTGCTCAAGTGTGGTGTGGGTTGTCAGGATGGAGTTGTATGGCTCAACCACAGCCGTGGACACCTGTGGCGCTGGGTAAATGGCAAACTCCAGCTTGGATTTTTTCCCGAAGTCTACAGAGAGACGCTCCATTAGGAGGGAGGTGAAGCCAGAGCCGGTGCCACCTCCAAAGCTGTGGAAGACCAGGAAGCCTTGAAGACCGGTGCACTGGTCAGCCTGTACAGATAGAAAGTGATGTTAGGCTGCACAATGTCTATTTTCAGAAATGACTTCAATAAGAAAACCTTGAATAGTTTTAATTTAATAATTACTCGACTAGTCAACATGTTGACTGGTAATAATAATCAAAGAGCCAAAGCTTTGAGGAATTGTACCAGTTTACGGATGCGATCAAGGACAGAGTCAATGATCTCTTTGCCGATGGTGTAGTGACCACGAGCGTAGTTATTAGCTGCATCCTCTTTACCAGAGATCAGCTGCTCAGGGTGGAAGAGTTGGCGGTAGGAACCAGTACGGACCTCATCTGAAACAAGAGGTTCCCATGAAGTGAATTTAGTTTCCCACACATTGGATGTAACCATAACCTGACTAGATAGACAGATAGATAGATAGACAGAGATCTGGTCTTCTGTGTTTCTAATCCAAAAGATCTTATTTACCAATGACAGTTGGCTCTAGGTCCACAAAGATGGCACGAGGTACAAATTTGCCAGCTCCAGTCTCACTGAAGAAGGTGGTAAATGAGTCATCATGGCCACCAACGGGCTTCTGGCTTGGCATCTGACCATCAGGCTGGATGCCATGCTCCAGACAGTACAGCTCCCAGCAGGTGTTTCCCATCTGAACACCAGCCTGGCCAACGTGGACTGAGATGCACTCACGCTAAGGGACAAGAAAAATGTCATGATATTAACAAGATGTGATTTGATCTGAAGATGATTCTGGAGGATTTTGTAGAATTTTTAATTTTTTTTTGCTTTATAATATCTGTTCAGTTCAGTAAAGGAAACTCAAAACATGTTTCCTGTTTAATTCCGTGTAAAAAGGTTGCTCAGTGCAGGTGTACAACACAATTGAAGAGGTTTATTTTACTTCTTAAAATCTGTACATTGCAAGGATTACATAAGAAAAAATTAAAACCTATTAAGAAAGTAGTTTCAAGTTTATTTGTCATATACAAACAATGGAACATCATTACCAGCAATGAAATTCTTGGACTCAGAACGCCTTCAATATTGCACATGAAACAAGTATTGCACAAAGAACATAAGACAAATATATAAAGCAAAAAATTAATTAAAATTAAAAAATAATGTTTTTTGTATATTCACACCATTACATCCACATAGACACAAGTACAACAGTGTGGTTTTTCTTTATGCAAATTTGCAGTGCACACTTGACACGTGCACACACACTGTAGATCTTTCATGATTATCGTTTGCTAAATATGTTTCGTTGTTGTATTTTACCACCAGGTGGCAGAGACAAGTAATTCAAGCCTCCCTGAGAGTTTCATAACATGACTAACATTTAAAGGTGACAGTTAAGGTTTGGTGGGTGGAGCACACACACACACACACACACACACACACACACACACACACACACATTTTCCAACCAGGCCGCAAAATCCCCATCCACCATTATAGAGTGTGAATTCCACACAAGCGTTGAGCGATTGTTCGGAAGATAAAAAACCTGCCGAGAGGTCATTGCACCGTGGCATTACACTAATCATGTTTACACATGCAGAAGAAGAAGAAGTTCCAGTTCGGGTCCTCTGACAAGCCCACAAGGCCAAAAACATTAACGTGGGCCTCAACAGGTTTGGGTGAGAGGTGAAGCATTGTAAGCTGACGCCCTTCCATGGAATCTTCAGCACACCCTTGAGAAAAAGGGAGCGAGGTGCAAACATGACGCGGTAGAATTTCCCAGATGTCTCAAACATCTACGCAGTGCTTATTAATAAACAGTATCTGGATGCACTGACATATTTCTATATATTTCTATCATACGAAGCTCATATGATACCTGAGACATACTGTGGCGCTGGTATTATGAGAATGAAATGCTGGCACATTCTCACGCACAAGTTTAAAATCAGACACAACGTCATGTGTTACAACGAAAAAAAAATATTCGAATTTCAAATGCCCAGTAATGATTTGGGATTGTGGGACGGTACTCCAGAGAGCTGTCCTACTTTAGCGACTTTCCCAAAACAGCGCCTGCGTTTGTCTCTGAGTCAGCTTCTCATCTCCTCTATTTTTACCCTCTACCCCCTGCAGTGGTGTGTTACTGGGGAAGGTTATTAGTCCGGCACATGAGAACGGCCTAGTTTGGTCAGGAAGCTATTTATGGCATGCTAGAACTATCCACTTTCACAAACACTTTTATATACACCTTCTCTACCTTTACCACTGCCAAACCATTTGTTAACATCCACCGTTTACCCAGTAACGCTCCTTAACTGCTTATTCAGAGTCGTCCACACACAACTGAGAGTATAACATTCAACACACCCAATATTATTCTCACGGATACTTCATAATACTGGTACGGAGCGCATTACAGTCAGTTCCTCATACTGCTCATTGGCTATTTGCATTGTGTATTGGCCACAGCTTTTTACTTACATGAGTTCATGACCTGTGTGTTAATCCTTTAGGTTTTGAAAAGGATAACGCCTTAAAAATAAGTACTTCAGATCCCACAACCTTTCTACATTTTCACTGATCAATAATATAAAGGTTCCTCTTGCAAGAATTCCAAATTTCAATAAGCTAAGAACCCTTCACTTTGCCAGAAAACGCTTAAGTGAATTCATTTCCAATTTGAGAGCCGACCCATCAACCAAACATACTCCACAGGGCATTTATATCTCTTTATATGGTGCTTTTTTTTTGAAGGTTTTGACCAATTGTTGTGGAACCATGCAGGAAAGCACATCACTGCCCCAAATCTTTTGGCTTCACTGTAACTGCTCAGATAATGGCTGTTTATTTTGTATTAGTCATCTAAATAACTTGGATTTCTCAAATTCTTGATGACACCACCTCCCAACCCCTTGACGTCATTTCTAGACTGATACTAGATTTTGCCAAACTGATTCTGCCCGCTAAGAACTAGCCCCAGAGCTAGACTAGGTGAGAACACCACCAAATCAATGCCTGAGCAAGACCATTAAATACAGACCTCAGTGTACGACCTATTGAGAATATGTTTGGCCGGCTTCCACATGTAATGACTTTAATTTCATTTCAGATGAATGCTAGATGCTATATAAAAGTAATAGAGTAGATCACTCTCTTTATATTGGACAATATGGGTAGACTTTGGAAACTTTATTGACACAGTAAACACCAGGTTTAGTCAATTATTAACGAACCATGGACATTACACTCATGCATTGGGGACTTTTCAAAATCATTCATTCATTTTAATCCTATTAGGGTTGTGGAGAGGCTTGAGCAGATCTCAGCCAACTCTGGGCAAAGGTCAGGTACACCCTTGATAGTTTGCCAGTCCATCCCAGGACCAAAACACACACACACACACACACATCCATCCACACTCACACCTAGGGGCAACAGCCTATCATCCTAATGTTCATGTTTTTGAACTGGGGGAGGAAACTGGAGTACCTGAAGGGAACCTCACGAGAAGCACAGGGAGAACATACAAACTGCACAGAAAAATGCGCTCGCCGAGCCCAGGACTTTCATGCTGTGAGGCAGACGTGCTAGCCACTATGTTACCATGCCACCCCAACATTGGTGAACCTATCCAATACATCTCATTATATTCACCTCTGCATTTGTCATGTTTAATATGTAATCAACGAAGGGATGAAGATAGCGTGCTAACAGAAGGTAGCAAACTATATGTGAGTTTAGCAGGTTCTCATCTGTGTAATGTGGAAAGTCAAACCCAATTGCTACATAGCTCCATAGGGCCTCAGCATAATCAGTACTAACTACTCTGGCAAGTTTACTACCACCCATCCTCTGTTTTTGTATCTTTTTTTAAATTACATATTATTTATGAGTACTCCAGTACTTCAGGTGGCATTATTAACATTTCAGAAGCACGGAAAAAGGATTGCTGGTCTTCAAGGTCAGCCATTTTGGAAATGAATGGGCTTTGGTGTGCCTTGATCGTTTGTTTGCCTCCATACAACATCCCTTGTCATGATTTGTGGAAACCAGTTGGTCGTCATCTCTATGTAAGAACGGAAGGATCACATGACATGTGATCAGTGCAGGTCGGACATTATGGGATATGAACTATGGCACATTTCTGCAATGTGGACCTCACAAAATGTTTACAATCCTCTTTACTGCTCTGTCCGCAAAAAGATATTTACTATCAAGGGAATCTGGTGCTATTTTCATAAATATGAACATGAGAGCAGGATAAAGCAATTACTGATTCAGATGTAGTGTGCGTATGCTTACCAGCGCTTATTTAGACTGTCAGTGGTTTACTATGCAAAGTAAAGAAACAGCTGCTGGAGTCGTTAAATGACTTTCAAATGGTTTCCTTCACTGTGACAGTGTAGGAGAGAAAAAAAGGAAGAAAAAACTTTTTTTTTGCTTGAAAAAGCTGTGAAAATGTTCTGTTACACTAAGTGTAACCACACAGGCCTCTGGTTGTTACCTCTCAGGCCTGAACTGGCACGGAAAATGCTACTTGGAACAAAATTTGTGTGTTTTGCATGTGTGTGTGTGTCCATTACGGCTTTTGTAGGCCAGGCTTTTCAAGCTGGTTGTCTAAGAGTATTAAAAAAAGACTTGAAGAACGACTGGTCATAAGGTGGTTAAACAGGAAGTTGTAAAGCTAACAAACACACCCGCTAATCACACAGCTCGGACCCGACTGAGGGTAAACGGACAGTAGTACAAAAGATAAGATCAGGTCAGACCGCAGTAAGAATATTTTCTTTAATAATGTTTGTCAGTTTGTTTTAGTTTAGAGTTTTCACTATGAGTCCATTTAGAGACTTCCTCATAATTTTAAACTCACTACATGGCTTAAAAACAGCATGGTGTCAAGTATGATTCAATCTGGGATTCACTCACTGACTTGTATTTGAATGAATGGACGAGAGCAAAGTTAATCAATGATTTATTCATTCGCCAAACCGCTCAATCCTATTAGGGAGCCTATTTCAGCCAACACTGGACAAAGGCAGGGCAGCTTGCCAGACCACCGCTGGGAAACAAATTTTTTGAATTCAACACATACACAACCACTCACACATAGGGACAATCTGGAACAGCCAATTAGCCAAATATGCACATCTTTGGACTGTGGGAGGAAACCAGGGTACCCGGAGGGAATTTACATAAGCACGGGAAGAACATGCAAACTCCATTCAAAAACGCCCTGGCAGAGCCTGGAACGCAGGACCTTTCAGTGAGGCGGACGTGCTAACCACACCACGGTGCCACCATAACTCAAAACTAGCCAATCATTAACCCCTGTTAAAAATACCCCATCAGCTAACCATTCTGACGAACAACCCATCACTGTTCGCTACCGAAAACACAAAAATGATCACTGCACACTTTTTAAAAAGCCCAAATCAGCCAAATCTTTGATTCCTAATAATTACAAACAACAACAGTTCATCCATCAATAGTCACCCACAACCACTGTGAAACATTTTTCATCAATAATCACATCCCAGGGGAACAACCCAGCAAAAACACCACACACAACCTGTGAAAAAACAACCAGTCATCCTCCCCCACCGGTTACGCAACACATAATGCAAATGAACACATGGCGCAGGCGCCTTTTTCTGCGCATGCGCAAACCGCTCCTTGAAGTACAGGAAGAGTATTTGGCGCGAGGGTTAAGGTTCGTTTAAAATAAAGCTAAATAAATACATAAATAAATAAAATCATACATACATACACAGACCTCAAGTTACATTCCACCATGTACTTCAGGATTTATTTTAATTTATAAAAAATTATATCGTTAGTTTAAATGAGAGCGCGTGCGTTGCATTTATATTCTCTGATTATCAATTAAAATATTGCTTATAATTTAGAAATGATTCAGAAACTTATAGATGTAAAAATCTACTCACCATTTTGCTCTTGTGTTCTCTCACCGTGTACCTGTAATGGGGTAATAGAGTGAGACACGAACAGTGCTGCTGACACACACCGCTTTATATAGTACACACACACACACACACACACACACACAAGAACGGAGGAGGAGCGAGCAACACCCACAAAAATCAAGTAATATAATATAAAATATAATATAATGTAATATAAAATATAATATAATGTAATATAAAATATAATATAATATAATGTAATATATAATATAATATAATATAATATAATATAATGTAATATAAAATATAATGTAATATAAAATATATTATAATATAATATAATGTAATATAAAATATAATATAAAATATAATATAATGTAATATCAGGGTGTACTCTGCCCTCGCCCAGAGTCGGCTGAGATGGGCGCCAGCCTCCCCGCGACCCTAATTAGGAATAAAC
>JBCNYH010000009.1:3863141-3873718 GCA_039654325.1 Tandanus tandanus
GACTGGCGCAGCCAACGCGGGGCAAAAGCAGGGTGCACCCTGAACAGCTATTCATAGTACGGTAGGGTAAAACACACACACACACACACACACACACACACACACACACACACACACACACACAAAACCATTCAAAGTCACACCAAGGGGCAATTAGGAACAGCCAATTAACCTAGGTAGTACCTGAAGGAAACCCAAGCAAGCACAGAGAGGATATGCACACTCCTGTACCTCCACACAGAAACACCCGAACCTGGGACTCGAGCTAGGGACCTTCTTGCTGTGAAGCGGGGGTGTTCACCACTACGCCACTGTGCCGCCCCTCTTTTAAAGCCAATCAGCAGTAATTTTCATTCGACATTTTTAAAATGAAGAAAAAGCAATATGGCCCTGATGCCTTGAAGTACTCCTGTGATGGAGTTCCAAATGTGATGCATGTCTGTGTACAGCACTGCCAGGAAGTATAATGATTTTCACAAAAAGAAAAAAAAAAGTTTATTTCAGCTTTTATCATCTTGTGTGATTATTTGTAGGTAAAAAAAGAAATTTTAGCTCATTTAAGCATTATTTTATGTACGAAATAATCAGCCTTTGTGTCCCTAATGGCCATCCATACCTACTTTTACCTCTGCACTGGAGACAATGGTGACTTCTGTCCAAAAATATTTTACTGAAGTAGCCCTGCCCCATCTATACAGCACTTCACAAGAAAAAAACCTGCCAAGCTGCTGGACAATGTTTTATTCCACTACACCAGACCTATGATCCAGCCAAACCATGCAGCCCTATATGTTTCACAGTGGATTTTGTGGCCAATGAATGGACTCTGCAATTTCTCTGCCTTCAAACATCCTACTTTCCCAAAGACCATACCGGTATAAAAAATAACAGTCCGGGGCTGAAAGATTAATTGTCCTCCTGGAACCTCAGTAAATACCGACATGTTTGTATGACTACAGACAGCAGCACTAACATGATAAAAGCTTGGAGTGCTTTGGCCACAAACTGCACAATGCCGTAGGTTAGCATCTTATGACAAAGCTTTAATTAATAATAAATCAATTATATGTAATTATTTGTCTGAAATGTGATTTTTTTTTTTAAATTGAGCTTACGTTGTACATTGTAAGAGAGATATTGTAAATTAAGCCCATCCACCACATTTTAGTTATAGTAGATCTGTTTTAAATAAATCATTTAATTTAATTTCGCATAATTCAATTTTAAATGAATACTTAAACAGACACACTGCATGCACACAATGTGTATACCTGCATGCATATGTATGTGTAATTTTGAAAATAAGATCTTTGTGTAGATAAGTTAAATGTTAAAGGGTGACCTGTTTAGGCTTTCTAAAAGTTAACCCAGAACGTCAATGATGTAGTGCACATCCAGCCCCCATACAAGATAAAATTATCCGGTTTTAAGCAAGTGCAGATATCTGACTGAATATTTATAGGGAATTTTACTTATTCATGTCGTGCTGCATTTGATGAATGTATTTATGAGAGCAAACAATGATGGGTAAATTTCTATGAACATCTTTATCTCTGAAGGTAAAAGAAATAAAACACAGAAAGATGTGTGTATATGTCTGTGAATAATTGTAAGGAATTTAAAGAAGAAGAAGAATTCAGCAAGCTTCTTTAAGAGGAAAGTGCCTTCTTCCTCCCAGTCAGAGGTGGAGAAAATGTTAAATATATTTTGTGGAATTAGTCTAGACTGAAAAACTGGCATTAGCAGCACTTCCCATTTGCAATCAGAACTAGTGGAAGCTATAGCGTTATGTCACTCACAGTTTCCAAAGGAACAAAAATAAATAAATAAATCATGTTTGGTGAAAAAAAAAAAAGAAAAAGAAAAAAAAAAAACAAAACAAACAAAAAAAAACAACCTGTCTAATTCTTCAAAATAAAACACATTTAAAGTGAGATGAAATACTTTAACATTGAGTCACAGCAATTTTTTTGTAATTTTTCACTGAGGTCACTGTATATATGAGCTGATATTTTAGAAGTAGCTTATTTTATATAAGCTGTGTTCCATTTACCCTGTGCAGATCATAAAGTGCTTAGATGAGTTCAATTTACCTTGTACACTACGCTTTCAGTGTCGGCTGAGATAGGCTCCAGCCTCCCCGTGACAAAACGTTCTACATCGTAACCTGTCGTACATCCAGTAGTATAAAGAACTCAGTGGGGCTAACACACACACACAACCATTCACATCTAGGGGCAATTTGCAACATCCAGTTAGCCTAATGTGCATGTCTTTGGACTGTGGGAGAAAACTGAAGTATTCGGAGGAAACCCATGCAAACTTAACACAGAAAAGCCCTCTGGAAGCACTTTCATGATGGTGGTGCTGTACCAGAGTTACATTCAGAATGAGCATAACATTATAACCACCATAATCCACAGAGTTGATAAGATAAACAGAAAATATGGCAAAATTATTGCACCTGATATCCACTATGGGTTCTAATATTCTCTTGGAAAATTTGACATATGACACCTTAAATACACACTTTTATCAGATGTATAAGGTTTTAATTTGGATGCAATGTAAGTATATCAGAAGGCATTCATGTAGGGCTTTTTATTTTTTATTTTTTTGTCTTTTTTATTTCTAAAAAAATATATTGCCAGATCAAAGATTTTGTTGATTTGTAACAAGATTTCTATAGTTACTTGTCAGGTTTTATTTAACATTTAAATATTTATATTTATTATTTAAATAACATATAGCAGGTAAATATTCCACCCTCTACAGTGCATGATATCATTGGACAATTAAAAGAATCTGAAGGAATTTCAGTGTGTCAAGGGCAAGGGCAAAAGCCTAAGCTTAATACTACATAAACTACTAAAGCACTGCATAAAGAACCTTCATTCGTCTATAGCTGATAGAACCACATGGGCTCAGGATTACTTTGGTAAGCCTTTGTCAACCACTACAATACATTCATAAATGACTGTTACTGTACAAAAGGAAGTTCTGTCTTCCAGAAGCATTGCAGAAATGACTTCTCTGAGGTATGTAAGATGGAACATCATACAGTGGATATGTATATACAGTATCCCAGGTCCCTTGAAATCTTACATCTAAAAACCTGTTTGCAGAAAGAATGTCTTCTTCACAGTGTCTTAATCTGTTATAAGATATCTGTTCTGAGAAGGATTGCAGCATTACAAAAGAGATAACTGCTTTACTTTCCCAACATTTTTGGATATTTTGTTTTGAGAACCAACTGAAAGTGTTTGTTTTTGGGTTTCAGTTCTGTCAACTAATAAGCATCAAGTCAGCGACACGCCAACCTTATTGGGTTTCCTGTGGCATGGACAGGGGACAACCATCCAAATCACATTCCATTCATTCCTGAGGTAATGTAACAACAAACGCACTGTTGTACTGTTTTAAGTGCAGCTCAGGACAAAAACTTATTTATAAATAATTGTTTTTCAATATTAATTTCAGTTTTAACAGACTGACCCACATGTTGATTTTAATCAACAATGTGATTAAAACAGCACTTTTTCTTTAAGGAGTAAATTTACTAAAATGATTTAAACTTTTATATAGATCATGTTTCTTATCTTTTAAAATCAGAGTGTTTAATATTATACTCAGGAGAGTTAAAGAGAGTGATGATCCCAGATCGGGTCTAAATCCAGCCTTTTGACTTTTACTAAGTTACTGTTATCACAACTGGGAAACAATCAGGAAAAGAGCAGGCATTTTTTATCGACTGTTATTTTGGGAAACACAACCTCACAATTCCTCCATGAACCCAAAACCCGGAGTATAGAGGCTGAGTGAATGTGGTACGGACTCTGTTGGCAAGCCTCATCGTGTCAAAGACATTGTAGAAGCACAGACTTCCTGCACTGTGATCCACATACACTACTATTCTGGAGGATGTTGAATCCAAGCTCAGTTTTAATATCTTTGTGACAGAAAGAGAGAGGAAGAAGAACACTGCAAACTCCAGGACTGACTGTTGTGTCCAAACTCACACTCTTTACCCAGTCCTTTCCTCCTGATGTCTTTATATGACACAGAGATGTAGACAAATTTATCACTCCATTCCACCTCCCAGTAACTGCGTCCACACACACTCTCCTTACACAACACCTAACACATAAGACTCAAATCTCTCTGGATGATCCGAGTATAACTGTCTCACACTGTATGTCACCATTCTGTTCTTCTTAGAAAGATGGAGGAAATGATATGTTGTGTTGGGATCCAGAATCAGATAATGGAAATCTAAAAAAAGGAAGAAAAAAAACCCCCCACTAAAAATTACACATCTGTGTGTGTGTGTGTGTGTTTGTCTGTGTGTGTTTGTGTGTGTCAGACTTACATTTCAGAAAATCATCTCTGCTACATGGCTCTGGGGCTGAAATCTTCTGAACTACTGCCGCTGTGGAGACAAAACAGTGATGAAGATAAAAAAGTTTAGTTAAAAGTATAATTTCTGTGAATCTTGTGAATATTTCCTGAGAGAGTAAAGATTCTATCATGGTGTTTTTCCAGCTTGGAAACACCTCCAATCGCATTTTCATATATGAGAGAGAATTCCTCACTCCATCAAATGAAAGATGTTGACAGACAGAGACGGTGGCTGAATCATCACGTCCAGAAAAGACACAGAGACTGGAAACTCTACAGAGAGAGAAGGAGAAAGATGAGGAATGACAGAGGAACCAATAACCTCAGAAGAAATTAAAACAAAAATAGACTGTGGGTGCAATAAGCTGCTTACAAAGTAAAATACTATTTTAAAATAAGATTTAGGACTCATTTATGGACTAGTCACTACAGCGAATGTTACCTGGAGGAAGTGGATGTGATCATGTGTGTGTGTGTGAAAGCTGCTCCAGGTCACTGACTCTCCTCTGAAGGTTAGTGATCTCCTGCTTCAGCTGCTCCAGGAGTCATTCAATCTGACCCAGTTCAGCCTCCTCCTGAGCTCTGATCAGCTCCGTCATCTCTGAATGCTTCGTCTCCATGAACCTAATCATCTCAGTAAAAATCCTCTCACTGTCATCTACTGCTGTATGAGCATGGGTCTATTAGGACACACACAAAACACTTTGTTCTCTTACTGTGATTCTGGATGGCTGGTGGTTCATGCTGTGTGTGTTTTGAGGAGCAGCTCTGTCTCTGCTCACCTTAATCATGTTCTCAGCCTGTTTCAGCTGCCGTACCTTCTTCTGCTTCTCCTGGATTCTCTGCTGGGATTTCAACTGCTCCTCCTTTAACTCTGAACACAAATCACTTATATTCAGCTTGTTACAAATGATGTGTGTGTAAATACTGACAGTTGCTACAGTGGCTTGCAAAAGTATTCAAATCCCTCGAACATTTCTACATTTACTCACGTTACAACAACAAATGTAAAGTGGAAGGAAAATGATACATGGTTTTCAAAATTTTTTACAAATAAAAATCTGAAACTTATAGCGTGCATTTGTAGTCAGCCCCCTTTACTCTGATACCCCTAATAAATTCGAGTGCAACCAACTACTTTCTGGAGTCACATAATTAGTACAGTCCATCTGTGTGTAATCTAATCTGAGTATAAATACAGCAGTTCTGTGAAGGCCTCAGGGGTTTATTAGAGAACATTAGGGAACAAACAGCATCATGAAGCCCAAGGAAGCCCAAGGAAGTTTAAAGCAGGGTTGGATTATTAAACAATCCCAAGCTTTGAACATCTCACAGAGCACTGTTGAATCCATCACCCAAAAATGGAAAGATTATGGCACAACTGCAAACCTATAAAGACACGGCCGTCCACCTAAACTGACAGGCCAGGCAAGGAGAGCATTGATCAGAGAAGCAGCCAAGAGGCACCCTGAACACACCATCCCCACTGTGAAACATTGTGGTGGCAGCATCATGCTGTGGGGATGCTTTTCTTTAGCGGATACAGGGAAGCTGGTCAGAGTTGATGGGAAGATGGATGAAGCCAAATACAGGGCTATCTTGTAAGAAAACCTCTTAGAGTCGGCAAAAGACTTAAGACTGGGTGGAAGTTCATCTTCCAGCAGGAAAATAAGTCTAAACACACAGCCAGAGCTACAATGAAATGGTTTAGATCAAAGCACATTCATTTGTTAGAACGTCCCAATCAGTTGCCCAACTTAAAAAAATATATAAATACACTCCTGTCTCTTACTGCTCATAATGTACTGAAAAACAGATAAAGGTACACTGGGATAGCAATTCTCTCAATGCTGTGATTTTATTCAACTAAAAATCTCTTTTATATTTAATACACAGCTAAATGGATTAAACTTGTAGATTTGTAGTGCAGGAAAAAGACACAGATAGTCTTCATCACTGCTTGTCCCAGTTCTCTTCAGGATGAAACTATGAAGATGATATATTAGTACTAGAGCTTGAATATAATGTTGATACAGCATGCTAAAGAAAAGCCACTTTTCGAGGTGCACTTGTTAGCACACTGCTAACTGTTCAACAGAGTTTATTAATGCAACACAAGCCACAAACTCAGGCTGTGTGACACAAGAGCACATTTCTAAAGAATTAGGTATAAACTGTTTTCATTTCTCTGACCCATTAATTCCAGCTACATTTTATAGAAAGGCTGAAAACACAGCAAAAGCTGGATTTAACAAGTATTAGCAAGTAAGCTAAGCTAGAGCGATGCTTAGCCACAAGCGAGTGCTATGATGTACAGATTTAAGAGCTCAAGAGAACAGGGCATCCTGCTTACTCCCAAAACTTTCTCCAGCTGGATCACTACAGCTCCTATATTCTACCCTTACTGCTGGAACTTTACACCAAGTGTCAGAAGAAAAGACAGAAATTAATAATATTAATTTGAATACATTTTAAGTAAGGCATGAAAAATTAAGTGTCATTCTGCAGCATTTTTCAGCCTCTATCTGATAAACATAAAAGCAAGATGTCCAAGTGCATACTGTTGTTTAGGTTTTCTCAAAATTATTTTTAGATTTTTGATATACTGTATTAATCCTGCAAGGGAAATTTGGCCTCTGCATTTAACCCATCCAAAGTGAGCACATACACGTAAACAGTGAGTGAGCACACACATTAGAAGCATTGGACTGCCACACACTTCAGCCATGAAGGTGAAGGAAGGGAAGGTCCTGTTCACCCCACCTGCCGCCACACATTGTTCCTGCTGGTTCTGAAATTGAACCAGTGACCTTTTGGTCCAAACCTGATGATGAAAATATACATATTTTCTGTCTAACAGGAGAGTCTGGAGGGTTTTCCTCTTATTTCACTTTAATGAATGAAAAAAATTAAACCTAAATTACACAATAACGCTGGTTGGTGTGAAGTGCAATCTGGAATACTACTCACTCACTCACTCATTCACTCAATTAATCCTACTATTAGGGTTGCGGCTCCCCTATCTCAGCTGACACTTCCAAACCAGGACCTTCTTGCTGTGAGGTTAATTACTACACCACCATAACGCCCTCTGGGATACTAAATGGTTTAAGATTACAACTTGAGGCATCCTCTGTAAAATGGGAGGAACAAGAACTCATCTAGGTATTCGAGCTGTACTTCTCTAGATGCGATCTTTGAATTGGAACGATACTTGGGCTGTGACTTATGACGTTTCAGAAATCTGCAAGAACGAACGCAAGTACAAGTACGGGCCTCTGTGATGATACCAACCTTGGACATCCCACCTACGGAGAATTACACACTGCTTGCAGTTTGTTTACAATGTTGTATTAGTAACTGTAATTCATAAATTGTTTTCATATCAGCATTTAGCATCAGTGTACTAGCTGATCAGATCAAAATGTATTTTTCACCAGGAGTCTTTTGTCTTGTTGAAACTGCAGCCAGCAATACAGGACTTTTAGGCATATTATAACTATAAACTTAACTATAAACTATTAGTATATATACTAATAATAATATATAATGTATAATATACTACTACAAATACTACTTATAATATTAATATTATATAATATATAATATACTACTACTACTACTACTACTACTACTACTACTACTAATAATAATAATAATATGTAATTTATTCCTTGAGGCAACTGGACTTCTTTTTGTGGGTTTTTGTTTTTGTTTTGTTTTTTTGAAGACGTTTCGCTTTTAATCCAAAAAGTTTCATCAGTTAGAAAATCTGGTGTAAAGTACCAGCCTTATATAGACTCTAAAATAAAAACTCTCAAACTCTTGGTTTAGATACATGAATGACACATGGGTGAAAATCCAAACCCAGGAAGTGGAGGACTTCACCGAGCACATTAACTCAGTGGACAGCAACATCAAGTTCACCAGAGAAGATGCACACAACAAGTTACCTTTTTTGGACTGTGCTGTACACATGGAGGAGGATGGAAGTCTCAGCACTGAAGTCTGCAGGAAACCAACACACACTGACTAGTACCTGCTTTTTGATTCACACACCCACTGGAACACAAACTGTCTGTCATCAGAACTCTGCATCACTGGGCTGAAAGTATTCATACCAAGACAAAGGAAAAAGGAAAAAGAACAAAAACACGTCAAGAAGGCTCTGCAAACCTGCGGATTTTCAAACTGGGCTTTTGTCAAATCAGCAAAGAAACCCAGAAGTAAAAACAGGGCATCCAACAAAGAGGAGAAGAAGAGCAAGGGCAAAAATGTTGGCATTCCATATGTGGCAGGAGTGTCTGAGAAAGTTTGAAGGATTTTCTCTAAACATGACATTCCAGTTAATTTCAAACCCAACACTACCCTCAGACAAAAAAATGGTTCAACTCGGAGTGCTGCCCTAGTACTAAATCTGCAGAAAAATGGCTGAGGCCTGTGTTTCAGTAGATGACTTTTCAGTGCATCAGTTCTGCTGTTCAGTTTGTTTGGATCTCCTGAAAGATCCGGTGACTACTCGATGTGGTCACAGTTACTGTAAAGCGTGTATTAAACGTCACTGGGATCAGGAGGATGAGAAGGACGTCTACAGCTGTCCTCAGTGCAGAGACACTTCCACTCCGAGGCTCCATCCTCCCCAAGACCCTGGTAGGACTGAGCGGTTCGGCGAATGAATGAATGAATGAAGCTTAAGATATACACTAGATTTAGTGAATGAGCATTGATAACATTTGTACTTATGGTGACAGATTTACTGTTTCTCTGGCTCTGAGTGGATGAAAATGGAGGCCAGCATTTTAGATAATTTTTCATTGGATCAGTTCCGCTGTTCAGTTTGTTTGGATCTCCTGAAGGATCCGGTGACTACCCGATGTGGTCACAGCTACTGTAAGGTGTGTATTAATCGTCACTGGGATCAGGAGGATGAGAAGGGCGTCTACAGCTGTCCTCAGTGCAGAGACACTTCCACTCCGAGGCCTGTTCTCCATAGAAACAAAATGTTGACTTCCAAGCTGCTTCTCCTGCTCACTGTTACGCTGGACCTGGAGATGTGGAGTGTGATTTCTGCACTGAGAGAAAACACAAAGCCGTCAAATCCTGTCTGATGTGTCTGAGCTCCTTTTGTGAAACTCATTTTTAACCTCATCTCGAACATCCTGCTTTGAAAAAACACACTCTGATCGAAGCCTTTTCAAACCTTCAGGAGAAGACCTGCTCTAAACATAAAAAAAACTGAAGGAGATCTACTGTCGTACTGACAAAAGGTGTATTTGTTCTTTGTGCTTGTTGGAGAATCACAAAGGTCACAACGCTGTACCAGTTTCAGCAGAGAGAACTAAGAAAGAGGTGAGAAGAAGAAATTTTTTCTGAATTAATTCATCTGATTTATATTTCTTATCGAGATTCGGCTGCTTTAGTCAATGATTTCTGTTGGAGAGCTGAACATAAGTGACTTGTTTTCAGAGGAAGTTAAAGGAGGAGCAGTTGAAATTCCAGTAGAGAATCCAGGAGAAGCAGAAGAAGGTGCAGCAGCTGAAACAGACTGAGAATATGATTAAGGTGACCAGAGACAGAGCTGCTCCTCGAAACACACACAGCATGAACCACCAGCCATCCAGAGTCACAGTAAGGGATCACACTGTGTCTGTGTGTGTGTGTGTGTGTGTGTGTGATCACATTCACTTCCTACAGGTAACATTTGCTGTGGGTACTATTTCTAATATTTTTCCTTTGCATGCTATCAACTCAAAAGAATATTAATGGTCATGAAGTCCAAAAAATTAAAAGCCACGGTCCTTTACCATATATGGAAGGCAGCATCATCTCAGGTGGGTAAAGTAAAGGTAAAATCTGTTGGGCTTTTACACCCGGAAATGAGCTTATTCTCTGATCTAGGGACGCTATTTTGGGACGCTATTCCATCACAGATTACCCTCCCAGTATTTTTACTTGTACCAATTTATACTCCTGGGTGGACAGAGGCACACTTGTGGTTAATACCTTGCCCAGGAGTCTTAGAACGGAGGGGATCTAAGGTATTCGAACCTGCAAAAAAATAAAAAATAAAAAAAAGAGCTCACAGACGGCCATGATTGGCTGGTACGACGGAGTATTAGGGCCACATTAAGAAAAATATTTTTTGACAGACTTCGAGAATAAAGTCGTAATATTACGAG
>JBCNYH010000009.1:3879976-3891995 GCA_039654325.1 Tandanus tandanus
TGTGTGTGTGTGTGTGTGTGTGTGTGTGTGTGTGTGTGTGTGTGTGTGTGTGTGTGTGTGTGTGTGAATGAGTGTTGGGGTCATGTTGGCTACCTCCACAGAATGACCTTGGTAACACATTTTTCCACTGTGGCCAAAGCCAACAGCTGTTCGCTTGATCGTGTGGAGTAGTCCAGTCGAGTGAACAGTTCTCCCTTTCCTCAAGCTTGAACGAGAATGGTCAGACGTTAGTCTCCTGACCTCTGATCACCATCCAGAAGCTAATCCAAGGATACTGTTATCATCTCCGGATGGGTGGCTAAAGGTGTGTGTGTGTGTGTTCATATCAGTTCCATGCTCAGTCAGCAGTTGATGACAGTGAGAGGATCTTTACTGAGATAATTAGGTTCATGGAGAAAAAGTACTCGGAGGCGACGGAGCTGATCAGAGCTCAGGAGGAGGCTGAACGGAGTCGAACTGAACCACTCCGGGATCAACTGGAGCAGATCACTGATCTTAAGAGGAGAGTCAGTGAGCTGGAGCTGCTTTCACACACACACACGATCATATCCACTTCCTCCAGGTAAAACTCGCTGTAGTGACGAGTCCTTTTTACAGCCTCAGTGTATCATTGTTGTAATTTCTCCTAAGGTCATTGGTTCCTCTCTTGTTCCTCACCTTTCTCCTTCTCTCTCTGTAGAGTTTCCAGTCTCTCTGTGTCCCTTCTGGATGAGAGGATTCACCCACCATCACTGTCCGTCAACATCTTTCATTTGATGGAGTGAAGAATTCTCTCTCAGATCTGAAAATCCAATTGGAGGAATTTTGCGAGGAGGAATTGAACAAAATCCCTCCACTTGGTAAGAGGAGCTGTTCCTGCTGGAGAAACACCATAAGGGAATCTTTACTCTCTCAGGAAATATTCACAAGGTTCACAGAAATTATACTTTTAACTAAACTTTTATATTCATCTCTGTTTTGTCTTCACAGCTGCAGAAGTTCAGCAGTTGTCACCCCCAGAGCCACAGATCCGAGATGATTTTCTGAAATGTATGAACACACACACACACCCACACACCCACACACACACACACACACACACACACACACGCACACACACATGGTATGTTCACATTTTATCATTTTAATTTTCTTTTTTCTTTTAGATTTCTGTTATCTAACTCTGGATCCCAACACCGCATATCACAACCTCCATCTGTCTGAGAAGAACAGAGTTGTGTCATGCAGTTGGAGTGAGCAGGCGTACTCTGATCATCCAGAGAAATTTGACTCCTGGGCTCAGGTGTTGTGTAAGGAGAGCATGTGTGGACGCTGTTACTGGGAGGTGGAGTGGAGTGGTGATGTTTATTTTGGACGCGTGTCCATTTCAGTCTCATATAAAGACATCAGGAGGAAAGGTTTGGGTAAAGAAAGTGAGTTTGGATGCAACAGTCAGTCCTGGAGTCTGTGCTGTTCTTCTTCTTCTCTCTCTTTCTTTCACAATGATATTAAAACTGAGCTTGGAGTTCCATCCTCCTACAGGATAGGAGTATATGTGGATCACAGGACAGGAAGTCTGTCCTTCTACAGCATCTCTGACACGATGAGACTCGTCCACAGAGTCCGCAACACATTCACTCAGCCTCTATACGCTGGGTTTGGGGTTTTTGGAACTGTGAGGTTGTGTGATCCAAAAAGCAGTAGATGAAAAATTCCTGCTCATCGCCCCACCATCATTAATTCACTCACTCACTCATTTGCTGAACCACTTAAACCTATAGGGTCGTGGAGAGGCTGGAGCCTCTGAAAAAAGCAGGGTACCCTGAACAGCTTACCAGTCCATTGCAGAGCCAATGCATACAACCATTTACACTCACACTTACACCTAGGGGCAATTTGGAACAGCCAATTAGCCTTTGGGAGGAAACTGGAGGAAACTGGAGTACCTGAAGGAAACCCACACAAACACTGAGAGAACATGCAAACTCCACACAGAAAGGCCCTCGCCGAGCCCAGGACTCAAACCCAGGATTTTCTTGCTGTAAGGCAGATGTGCTAACAACTACACCACTGTTACACCTGTGATTAATTCATGGTCATATTAATGTTAAAAATTGTTTTATTTATCTCAAACTACCTTAAAACAATAATATGATGCTCATGCTCCCTGAACCACTCTTTCACTATTTGAGATTAAAATACAGCCTCAAAAACCCCGCCTTATACTGTGTGAATAATAGTGCTAAATAACATGCTCATGATAAGGGACACATAGTGACATGTAGAGGCTGATGGGCACCACTGTGGGACCTCATATCCAGAAGTGCCACGTGGAGGAAGTGTTTTGGAGCCAATGTGTATTTAAAAGGGGAAAAAAAAATTATTCAAGCTTAGCATGTTCGCAAGCTTAGCATGTTCATCAGCAAGAAGGTTCTGGGTTTGATTCCTGGGCTCAGGCCTTTCTGAGTGGAGTGTACATGTTCTCCATGTGCTTGCATGGGTTTCCTCTGGGTAGTCTGGTTTCCTCCACAGTCCAAAGACATACACATTAGGCTAACTGTCTGTTCCACATTGCCCCTTGTTATGGATATGAATGTGAATGGTTGTGTGTTGGCCCTGCGATGGTCAGCCGAGCTGTTTAACTTCGCATTCACACAGTGTCGGCTGAGATAGGCTCCAGGCTCCCCGCCACCCTAGTAGGATTAAGCAGCTCAGCAAATGAGTAAGTGATGAGTGAAACAGTTAAACAAATTGACAGAACAAATAAATACATAGTCTCAGGTAACAATTTATATTAAAGCATATTATTCAGTAATTAACCCCTTAAAACCCCACTGTCCTCATATGGCGACATCATATTTCCTCCCAGTTATATTGTGAGTATGTCCTTGAAAGATCCTCATATGAGGACCAATGGGTATCACTCTTTTCCCAAAGTTGATCGTGTTTCAAGACATTGATCAAGTTTAGTAGTTATCTGGTAGTAAGTAAGAAACAGAAGCAGTGTGGAGAAATGACAAGACACACAATAATGAGGTTTGGGTCTTAGGAGGTTAATGTAATTAATATTTGCAATGTGTTCAGCTAAATTCAGCTTGTTTAAACTCCTGTTCCCAATAAAAATGTTTTGTACATGTACATACATCATCTAATCTGATATGCATACAGTGGTGGCTAAAAGTTTGCGAACTCTTTAGATTTTCTATATTTAAGTACAAGGGGCAGTGGTGGTTCTGTGGTAGGTTGCTGGCCTACTGATTCGAAGGTTGGGGGTACAAGCCCCACTATCTCCAAGTTGTCACTACTGTCCCCCCAGTGCAGTTAACTGGGTTATCAAAGGCCAGCCATGTCTCACACTGTCTGTGGTGAAAGGACAATTGCTGTTGTTTGTAAAGAGTAGGCCACTGGATTGCCATCAGCATGTTTCTGCCCTGCAATGGCCTGGCGAGCTGTCCAGTGTGTACTCTGCCCTCGCCCAGAGTCGGCTGAGATGGGCGCCAGCCTCCCCGTGACCCTAATTAGGATTAAGCAGTGCAGACAATGAATTAATGAATATTTAAGAATAAATACAGTGGTGTGAAAAAGTGTTTGCCCCTTCCTGATTTCTTTGCATGTTTGTCACATTTAAATGTTTCAGATCATCAAACAAATTTAAATATTAGTCAAAGACAACACAAATTAACACAAATTGCAGATTTTAATGAAGGTCTTTATTATTAAGGGAGAAAAAAAATCCAAACCTACATGGCTCTGTGTGAAAAAGTGATTGCCCCCCCGTTAAAACATAACTGTGGTTTATCACACCTGAGTTCAATTTCTATAGCCACACCTGTTCTCAATCAAGAAATCACTTAAATGGAACCTGCCTGACAAAGTGAAGTAGACCAAAAGATCCTCAAAAGCTAGACATCATGCCAAGATCCAAAGAAATTCAGGAACAAATGAGAAAGAAAGTAATTGAGATCTATCAGTCTGGAAAAGGTTATAAAGCCATTTCTAAAACTTTGGGACTCCAGTGAACCACAGTGAGAGCCATTATCCACAAATGGCGAAAACATGGAACAGTGGTGAACCTTCCCAGAAGTGGCCGGCCGACCAAAATTACCCCCAAGAGCGCAGCGACGACTCATCCCAGAGGTCACAAAAGACCCTACAACAACATCCAAAGAACTGCAGGCCTCACTTGCCTCAGTTAAGGTCAGTGTTCATGACTCCACCATAATAAAGCGACTGGGCAAAAATGGCCTGCATGGCACTGCTGAGCAAAATGAACATTAAGGCTCGTCTCAATTTTGCCAGAAAACATTTTGATGATCCCCAAGCGTTTTAGGAAAATACTTTGTGGACTGATGAGACAAAAGTTTAACTTTTTGAAAGGTTTGTGTCCCATTACATCTGGTGTAAAAGTGACACCGCATTTCAGAAAAAGAACATCATACCAACAGTAAAATATGGTGGTGGTAGTGTGATGGTCTGGGGCTGTTTTGCTGCTTCAGGGCCTGGAAGACTTGCTGTGATAAATGGAACCATGAATTCTGCTGCCTACCAAAAAAATCCTGAAGAAGAATGTCCGGCCATCTGTTTGTGACCTCAAGCTGAAACGAACTTGGGTTCTGCAGCAGGACATTGATCCAAAACACACCAGCAAGTCCACCTCTGAATGGCTGAAGAAAAACAAAATGAAGACTTTGGAGTGGCCTAGTCAAGCCTGACCTGAATCCTATTGAGATGCTGTGGCATGACCTTAAAAAGGCGGTTCATGCACGAAAACCATCCAATGTGGCTGAATTCTGCAAAGATGAGTGGGCCAAAATTCCTCCACAGCGCTATAAAAGACTCAATGCAAGATATCGCAAATGCTTGATTGCAGTTGTTGCTGCTAAGGGTGGCCCAACCAATTATTAGGTTTAGGGGCAATCACCTTTTCACACAGGGCCATGTAGGTTTGGATTTTTTTTTCTCCCTTAATAATAAAACCTTCATTTAAAAACTGCATTTTGTGTTTACTTGTGTTGTCTTTGACTAATATTTAAATTTGTTTGATGATCTGAAACATTTAAGTTTGACAGACATGCAAAAAAATAAGAAATCAGGAAGGGGGCAAACACTTTTTCACACCACTGTATGATTTGAAACATCACCTGATTTTCACACAAGGTTGAAAGCACTACACTGTAAGGTACATTTCTGTAAGCACTGTTGATAGCCATAGAAAGTGTAAAGTTCTGGTAGACTGTAATTCCTGGCTATTTGTCTATTTTTTCCCCCCAAGGCCCTGATAACTGAGGCTGCCGTGATGCGTTTAAAATTCGGCTGGACTCACTGCCCAGCTTCAGTAATGGTTAGGCCACGATTAATTACATGGTCCACTGAAGTTGCATGTGTTTCATTTGAAAAAATTTCCTTGCCTTTGCCTTCCTCTTCATCCTCCTCATCCTCACCCTCCTAGGCCTCTGCTTTCTCGATGAACGCAGATCTAGGCACTGCCTAAAAGCAGAGCTAAAAAAATGAACTTCTCCTGATCCAGGGTTTCAATGTGAATTCGTTTATAATGATGCCATCGATGATGTAATGTCATGTAACCATCATGTCATGACCACCCTTCCCCCAAAGTTTTGATATTGTCTGAAAGTGTTATGCTATTGAGATAAGATTTCTATAATGGAAACCCAACATCACCACAGGTTAGCAAGACGCCATTCAGCTGGATAGGTTTACTTCATTAAGCACGTTATATGCGCCAGAAACTTCATGCGCTTACTCAATGTGATTGGCTTTAAAGCCTTTCTATTCAAATAAATAATGCATTGCGTGACAGTAATACTTTATTTTACCAGTTAAAAACCCAAGATACCTACTGCATGTGGCACATAGAATTCTGTTTACGCTCTTTAAAAAAATGTATTTTTGAATTTTTATTTTTGAATTTTATTTTAAGGCTTAAAACAAGTAAAAGTTTGTAGGGGATGATAGAGTAAAAAAAGTTACCATCACTCAGACATTCATTCCAATTATGACGGTTATATCCCGGCATGAGAAACATCACCACAGAGTTCCCACATGTACACATACAGACGGACGGATGGACGGACACAATGTTCACGACAATAAAAATTAGATCAATGCTCATCCAAATTCTCTTAAGTATCGTGCTCCGCGGATTGATTGATTAAAGATACTGTAATACTCTGAAGCACGATTGTGTTGTTTTTCCACTTGAGTTTGGACAGCTGCAACATGAGTGAGTGATGAGACTTACTGGTAATGAGACTTACTGGTAATCAGGGTATTCATTTTAAATGCCAGCAGGTGAACAAATTGTATTAAATGATGCAATTTGTGTTCATTTGCAAATAAAGTTCCAAAACTGTCCTTTAGAATATTTGATGAGGCCAGTGGAATTGGAAAGTGCTTAGTACTTTGAGCTCGATATTTTAAGAACTGGGTGCATAGTTGTGTTTAAAATGGGGAAAAACTTGATGTGTAGGTTAGAGGTCAGGTTACTGAGATCAGTGTAGAGGATTCTGGGGAGTGCTGTGCCTGCCAAACCACTTAATCCAATAATATTTAGTTTAGCTAAGTACTGTTTAGCACCCAGCCACTATATAATGACAGTTAGTAAAGAAAAAAAAGACAAAAACTCAACTATAAATATGCTAGCTATAATTTAAATAGTATTGTCTGGTTGTTTTTCTTCATTAACTCCTAAAGGGTTTGCACATGTTGAATTGATGCTATTATGCTACTTACTGAAGAATGATTAAAAGTTTGGTGGGTGTACTTATGGATTTTATTAAATGTTCCAAGGCATTGATAATGTTGCTCTGCATTAATGTTTTGGTTTCAGATTAGCAACTGAAAAAGTGCTAGTGGAGGGAACATGACGAATCCACTCATCCTCACAACTCCACAGTTAGCTCAGTAGAGATGTTTCCTTTAACTGAATATTCTAGCTATATTATACCGCAGCACTGCGTTTTCATTAGTCAGAAAGCACTGATCTTTTTACACCAGCCCTAATAATAATATACCTACAAATTAGAATAATGTCAATCTTCAATAGATTTACAATCAGGAAATGAGTGAAGGCCGCCCTCTGCTGGTCCAGAGGAATAATTTATTCTCACTTATTTTCCAAACTGCTTAATCCTAATAGGGTTGTAGGGAGGCTGGGACCAGCCAACAATGGGCGAAGGCAGGATACACCCGTAACTGCTTGCCAGACCATCCCAGAGCCAACACACACAGCCATTCTCACTCACATCCACACCTAGAGACAATTTGGGACAGCCAATTAGCCTAAAATGCATATCTTTAGACTGTGGGAGAACACAGGGTGAACATGCAAACTCCACACAGAAAGCCAGAGTTTGGGACTTGTATCCAGGACTTTCTTGCTGCGAGGCAGACATGCCAACCAATATGCCATCGTGCAGAGGGGTAATGTTCAGGTTAAATGTTAAAACGGACTTTTAGATTTACTGAACACTTTTTAGAAACACTAAGTTTACACTGGTTTGGCCTCCCTCTGCTCTTAAAACAGTCCCAGTTCTTTATGGAGGTCAGAGATTTATCAAAGATTAAAGATCAATAAAGAGTAGCGGTATTGTTCACCTTCCAGCATAAACAATGTGTAATATAGTATAAATGACCATAAAAAGCACTATACAGGGCAATTTTATCAGGTGGATTACCAGCGGGGGCTGAACCAATGCGGAACAACCATATTTTCCTTGAAGTGACGTGAACTTGTTGGGCCAGGTTGTCCAGCGCAAGTAAACAAGCAGAGGGCTCCTTTTGGCGAGGTGCTGCTTCCGTCCATTGTAATCCTTTGACTTTTTATGAAGGAATTCCGTAGGAACAGAGTCCGGTTTTACACGTAAAAGCTTGGGCTTCATGCCAAGTAGTTCTGCCTGGAGGTCGGCTTGAACTGGTCTTCACAGACACCTGAATTGCGTCCGAAAGAAACATTTTTAGTGTATGGCCTGTGCTGATGTTATGCAGAAAACGTTTTGCCAACTTAGTTGGTTCAGGAACACAAAAGAAATGTTTTCTGCAATTTCTGCGCTTGTTGCTTGTGCAGCCATATGTTTTACACTCCGCCATTTTCCTGGCGACACAGCTCAGCACTGGCTGATAATATGTTATCTTAGACTGGTGTCTGCTGCATGGGCTCAGTGACCAGTCCAAAACAACGAGTTTGCGTCACTACCAGGGCTGGAACAGCCAATGAAGAAGGCAACATGTCATATTTTATTTATATATATATATATATATATATATATATATATATATGAGGTATGCAAGAGATGTGCAGAGGAAGAATAAATAAAGTAAGCACTGAGAACTGTCATGCACAAAGTCTCTTCTTATAAAACCTTTCTCAGCCTCAATACATCACACACAGGTACCATTTAATTAATATATTAAGGCAGGAAGATTCAAAAACACACTACAGACACATAAATATTATGTGGACAACAGTCAAACAACTGGAACAAAGACACAGAGCAATACTTATATAAAATAAATCATAAAATAGTGTGCTGGAAATCAGGTGTGAGTGAGAACAGGTGTGATGGAAGCAGGTAGCTGAGTGTGGTGTGATGCATGCTGGGAGGGGTAGTGCGAGTCCACTGTGTGAGCAGATGAAGATGGGACAATATTTATAAATATTCTAAATGGAAATAGATAAATCATATGGGGAAAAAAAGAATTCATATGTAAAATAACTGTAAATATAACGTGTATCATTCACAAGGACCCATTATTTGCCAGATGTTCCTCCAGTTCCTTTAATGTTGCTGCAGGTCTCTAGGAATCCTCCCTGGTAAATTTTCTTCTTTCCCTTTTATCTATTTTGGAGGGACATTCTCTTCTTTTGTAATGTCCTGTGGTACATAATCATTCATATGCCGAAACGCTTAATCCTAGTAGGGTTGAGGGGAGTCTGGAGCCTATCTTATCCAACACTTGGCGAAGGGCGATTACACCCTGAACAGCTTGCCAATGGATTGTGGATACATCAATCTATTTATTCACCCAGCCATCCCTTATAAGTATATCCATCAAGCCCCCCCTCTTACCTTCATCTGCGCATCCATGAATTAGTGGCTCGCTCCTTTTAGTTCATTAGTCCATTTATTTATAAAATAAACTAGCAAACACATTTCAGTGTAAGGTAATTACTCACTTTATTGGCAGGACAAGTGTGTGTGATTTTTCTGTAATTGTGTGCAATACAGACAGGGGTGCCATCTAAACAGGAATATTCTCTAGGGAACATTTTAGTGATGCTGTCAAGTAAATCTTACACTGAGAATAATGTGAAGACTGTGAACGCAAATCATGTCACAACATTTACTAATAAACACTTGTCACAGCTCTTTTATGGAATTTTTACATTTTCACACCTGTAAATTCGATAAGAAGGAGACCACCAGAGACGTAACACTCACCTGTCATTGTGTCAGTATTATCATCACTCATATGCCTACTAATGTTGTCTCAGCTAACACTGGGCGAGGGAGGGGTACATCCTGAACAGCTCACCAGGCCAACGCAGGGCTAAAACACATACAACCATTCACATTCACACCTAGGGGCAATTTGGAACCACTAATCAGCCATGTTTTACAGACTATGTACATGTTTTTAGACTATGGGAGCCCATGCAAGCATAGGTTAAGCATGCAAACTCCTCACAGAAACGCCCCGAGCCACCCAGGAACCCAGGTCCTTCTTGCTGTGAGGTGGAAGTGCTAACCACTACACCACTGTGCTGCCCATTGTATTAGACAACTAGAAAAATTCCTGAAGAAATTTTGAGATGTGGCTGCAACTGCTGCTGGAAAATATGTGAAAACTGGCATGCTTAACTGTAGAACACCTCACAGTTTACACAGGTTTCTAAGTAGCTGTGGCAAAACAGGTGGTGATAAATCAAAGAATCAAAGCCTATATGCTTTAACTGTAACTATTATTGTGGGGTTTAATCCAAGCTCTATACCAGGGCTATTGCTATAAGGATTCAGCTGGCAGCTGGTGACAATTACACATACATTTTTGAGTGAACAAGGCAATGGCGTATGTCTCACTTTTGGACTTCTGATTTAAAAAATGAATTTCCCATCGCAATGAGGTTGAACACGGTGATATAAATTATTTCATTGTACTGTAAAAAGTGTGTAAACATTCACAATTTAAAAATGACCCTCATAATGATGTTAAACTATTTTAAAAAACTCAATTTTGTGCTGACTTTAATGTAGAATTTCCCGGTACAGCTGTCAGTCAGAGGCTTGCCATTTAACTTCTACAAGTGCTGTTGTCTCAAAAGTTACATGGTCAGAACCAGCACACATTTTCCTCCATTTTGATGTAAAATGTATTGGTGTAGAGTGAAAATTTTGGGAGAAGGAGCGAATTAAAAAAAACGTTTTCCAAGATAATAATCTTTTTTCTCACACTCTAATGATGACATCACGTACTCTAGCCCAGAACATTCCACACAGTAGACACCCAGGAGTTCAACTCCTCCTGGATGGGATTATAGACCATCACAGGTTACCTTCCAATATTTTTTACTGGTACCCATTTATACTGCTGGGAGTTGTTAAGACTTTGTTCAGGGGTCTTAGCATGGTGGGGGCCTCACGCGGATTCGAACCCATGACCTATTGATCATAGACCAGCACTCTAACCACTACACTGTTTCTTTGTGGAGTTTGCATGTTTTCCACGTGCTTGTGTGGGTTTCCTCTGGGTACTCCAGTTTCCTCCCACAGTCCAAACACATGCACATTGGTCTAATTGGCTGTTACATATTGCACCTAGGTGTGATTGTCAATGGTTGCATGTGTGTTGGCCCTGTGATGGTCTGGTGAGCAGTTCATGGTGTACCCCGTCTTCGGCCAGTGTCAGCTGAGATAGGCTCCAGCCACCCTGCAACCCTAATAGGAGTAAGTGGTTCGGCAAATAAGTGAGTGAGTGTGTGAGTGAGTGATATTATTCTTCTGAAAAAGCAGAAAGTATTGCAAGGTTTTTTAATAGTGCAAGTATTTAATATATAAAAGATAAAAGAACATTAAGGAATGTGTGAAGTGCAATATATACAGTAACCATTGATTTGAATAATGATGGATAAAATAATAAATGTTTGAGAAATAATGTTCAGAGCTTGAGAGAGAAGTGTTGTGCAGATTCTCATTTGTTTAGTCCCTAAATTCCCAAGGTATTCATGGAAAAACTGATTTTAACTGTTGCTGGGGAAAAAAGAGTGAAAGGAATTTTTTTCTTTCTTATGAAGATATTGCTTCCTCTATCTCAACTAGTACCTCAACATCAATATTCTTTCAGTGTGATGGTGCAGTTTGTCTCCTGAGAACTGGGTCTGGAAGAAAAGGACATTATAATGTGTATTACAAAACCACATGCATTTTATTATTATTATTATTATTATTATTATTATTATTATTATTATTATTATTATTATCGGCCTGCGATGGCCTGGCGAGCTGTCCAGGGTGTACTCTGCCTTCGCCCGGAATCGGCTGGGATGGGTGCCAACCTCCCCGCGACCCTAATTAAGATTAAGGGTTCATAAAATGAATAAATGAATGAATTAAATATTATTATTACAGTAGACTTGTTAATATGCGGGGTCCAATGCACCTTAACACATATTAAGTGAGACCGCGTTTTAGCATTTTTGTATGTAACAAACCTATTAAACAAACTTATTACAATACATATACCTGAGATCAAAGGAGGTGTGGAGTGCTGTGTATACAGGTGTTATAGATAATATCCGGGTGTGAATGTGCTTGTGTACGGGCATGAATGCTGCTATGGATCAAAGCAGAATGCTATCATATTGCTCTAAAATTACAAATTTGGGGTCCAAGGGGTGGGCGAATATTAAGTAGAAACTCATTTAAAAGAATATTAACAAGATTCTACTGTATTATTATTATTATTATTATTATTATTATTATTAATATTATTATTATTATTATTATTATTATTATTATTATTATTA
>JBCNYH010000009.1:3918687-3929293 GCA_039654325.1 Tandanus tandanus
ATATATATATATATATATATATATATATATATATATATATACACACATTATATCGAAATATAAATCTAGACTTAAAATGTTTTGTTCATATGCTAATTGAGCCCGCCCTTTGAGTGTACTTTGGTTCTGTGTGAATGAACTGAGCCCACGTTTACACAGGTTGTTTTCCTTCAGCCAGCATGAATAAAAACGAGCTCGGTGCTCACTCACCCGAGCTAAAGATCGAACACGGATCATCAAGCTGCGAGGCTGTGACTGTAACCACTATGCTAATGACTAAATCTAGTGACTAGACTAATCTTTCCTTCTCATTTCTTCCTCTCAGCCTAAATACACTCCATGTTATTTATAATACAATTAGAGCTCATTAATATTATGTTAATTGGTCACATTTGCTCCATGTAATTCCAGCTAGTTGACTGTTTAAATTCAGTATTTCTTTAAATAACGCTAAGTATAGGCAATGAAATGTAGTTTTAAGTTTCAAGTTTATTTGTCATATAATGGTAACAATGAAACATCACTAATGGCAATGAAATTCTTGGACTCAGAGCCCCCTCAATATTGCAGTTAAGAAAAAAATATTGCACATAAAATAATTTTGAGATAAAATATAAAGTAAGAATAAAAACTATATAAGGAAAATTAATAATATATATACACACACATATATACACACACATATATATACATATATATATATATATATATATATATATATACACACACACGGATGCTCCTGTACTGTCTGCCCGACGGCAGGAGTGTGAAGAGTGTGTTGCTGGGGTGGCTGGGATCAGAGAGGATCCGCTGGGCCTTCCTCCTACAGCTCTGTGTGTAGAGGTCCTGGATGGCTGGCATCCTAATCCTGGTGATGCCTTGTGCTGATTTGACCACCCTCTGTAGAGCTTTGCGGTCCAGAGCATTACAGCTGCCGTAGCACGTAGTGATGCAGACAGACAGAATACTCTCGATGGTGCATCGGTAGAAGTTTGTGAGTATTTTGGGATCCATGCAAAACCTCCTCAGCCGCTGAAGAAAGAAGAGCCGCTGTCTCGCTGCTTTTGTGATCACACCCACGTGACATGACCAGCTCTCTCCACCTCTGTCCCCTCGATGTGGATAGGGGTGAGAACTCCACCCTGCAGTCTCCTGTAGTCCACGATGAGCTCCTTAGTCTTGCTGATGTAGAGCAGCAGGTTGTTGTCTAGGCACCATGATGTCAGGGCTCTCACCTCTGCTCTGTAAGCAGACTCATCTCCATCTGAAATGCAGCCGTTGATGGTGGTGTCGTCTGCAAATTTGATGACAGTATTGGAGCTGTGTGTGGCCGTACATTCATGGGAGAACAAAGTATACAGCAGGGGGCTGAGCACACATCCCTTTGGGCACCAGTGCTGAGCATCAGTGTGGAGGACGTCACACCACCTGTGGTCTGCCCGTAAGGAAGTCCAGGATCCAGTTGCATTAGGAGACACTGATGCATAGATCCTGAAGCTTCATGACAAGCCTGGATGGAATTATGGTGTTGAAAGCCAAACTGTAGTCAATAAACAGCATCCGCATATAAGTGTTCTTGTGGTCCAGGTGTGAGAGAGCAGTGTGCAGAGCCAGCACTATTGCATTATCTGTGGATCTGTTTGACTGGTTGGCAAACTCAAATGGGTCGAGTGTAGCAGGCAGTGAAGATGTGGTGTGAGCTTTGACTATATGCTCAAAGCACTTCATGATGATGGAGGTGAGCGCTACTGGGAGATAGTCATTGAGGCAGCTCACATTAGGTTTCTTAGGGACAGGGAATATGGTGGTCCTCTTGAAGCATGTGGGGACTACAGACAAGAGCAGGGAAAGGTTAAAAATGTCTGTGAAGACATCTGCCAGTTCCTGAGTGCATGCTTTGAGAACACAGCCTGGGATGGCGTCCGGTCCAGGAGCTTTTTTTGTGTTTACTTTTTTAAAGTATTTACACACATCTGCCCAAGCAATCTGAGAAGGACAGCTGTCCTCCTATGACAGAAACTCCGTCTTGCTGTGGTTCTCAAAGTGGGCATAGAATGTGTTCAGCTCCTCAGGTAGAGAAGCAGTCATCCCCCCCCCCCCCCATGTTGTAGCTCTTCCCCTGGTAGTCAGTGATGGTCTTTAGCCCACTCCACATGTGCCTGATGTTTGATTCACTGTAACAGTACCCACCTTCACTCTGTATCGTTTTTCTCAGATCATACCGGGCTTTCCTGTACTCACATGGATCTTTAATTTAAATGCAGCTGTCCTTGCTCTAAGCGCAGCATGCACCTCTCCGTTGACCCATGGCTTCTGGTTGGGATAGGTCCATACAGTAACCCATGGTATAATGTCATTAATGCGATGTAGGTAGTGTGCACTAATGTGTGCATTTACCATTTGTACCAATGACATCTCACCCAGGCATCTTTATAGCTAAACAAATAACAATGCCACCTGTTGGCTTACTCTGGGCATTTGTCAGATTCTTGATAATCTAGAGTTTATGGGGTTAAACTGGCAACCCTACCACCTCCATGTTTTCTCAGTGAAGTAGACTCCTGCCATGAATAGACAAGCTGAGTTGGACCCAAATGCAAAGGCAAACAGAAAATCAGAAGAGCAAATGAAGGTGCAGTACTGGCAGTAGGCTGGTATCACTTGCTGGTGCCAGGCAAGCAGGTAGACAGGCAAACAGATAGAACTCAGAGCTGGTTGTAGACAGATTCACAGGCAGTGACAAAATCAAAGAACTAACACTGGAGAGGGGATCTGCTTGAGTATAAATAGCAGTCCAGATGTGCAACAGGTGTGTGGTGATGACTGGAAGCAGGAGAGGAGGCAAGGCCATGCCTGTCAGCCTGGAGATACATATGGGAAAAAAAACAGGAAAACAAAACACAAAACAACAGCTCCCCTAGTGGTGGGACAGGTAGGATCATGACAGTACGCCCCTGTCAATGACTGCCACCTGGCGATCCACCAGGCTTGCCAGGATTTTCCCAATAGAAATCAGAGATGAGGGAGGGATCCAAAATGAACTTATGGGGTACCCAATAACACTCCCCTGGACCATATCCTTCCCAATCAACGAGGTATTTAAAACCTTGGCCTCGATGTCGAACATCCAACAAGTGTCTGACTGTGTTGGCAGGGTGATCATCTATAAGACGGGCAGGAGGTGGGGGAGCAGCTGGAGGGTTCAAAGGGCTGGAGGACACTGGTTTGAGTTGTGAAACATGAAAAGTGGGGTGGATCCTCATGGAGCTGGGAAGCTGGAGTCTCAGAGCAGAGGGTTAATAATTTTTACCACCTTACATTGGGCCAATGTACCTGGGTGAGAGCTTACGTGACTCCGTCCGTAAGGGGATACTTTTGATAGATAGCCACACACATTGACCAGGACGGAATTGTGGAGCCGGGACCTGACGATAGATGTTGGTTGCAAGATGTTGAACAAAGCAAGGCCAAGCGAGCCTTCTTCCAGATTCTCCTTCACAGCTGAAGATAAGACTGGACTGATGGAACAGCAATCTCCAAGTCTTGAGCAGGGAACAATGGGGGAAGATAACCCAAAGCACACTCAAACGGTGTCATACCTGTGGCACTGTTCTCGAGGGAGTTGTGGGCATACTCGATCCAGGCCAGTTAAGTGCTCCAAGAGGAAGGGCTGTGAGCAGCAATACAATGGATGGCGGCTTCCATCTCCTGATTGGCTCTCACACTTGAGAAGTAAACTGGCGGCCCCGATCTGAAACAGTGTCACTAGGGATGCCGTGTAAACAAACTAAATGTTGAACCATGAGATGGCAATGAAGTGAACACATTTAGGAAAACAGTCAATAATAGTTAGAATGGTGTTGTTACCTTGCGAGGGAGTGAGCTCAGTGACGAAATTGAGAGCGATGTGGGACCAGGGACGTTCAGGGACTGGAAGTGGACGCAGCAATCCAGATGTTGGCTTGATATGATGATTTGTTTCTGGCACAGACAGAGCAGGCGGCCACAAAGGAGCGGGTGTCAGGTCCCATCGTAGGTCATCAGATGTGGCACTTGAGGAGGGTGAGGGTCCGACCTGAGCAAGGGTGGCAGGGAGAACTGGGATTCACCCATTGGAGCGCCAGGGTATGAACAGCATCGGGCACAAAGAGACGACCAGGGGGTCCCATTCCAGGGTCAGGTTGAGTCATCTGGGCTTGGCGAATTACCGATTCAATCTCCCAAGAGACCATAGCTAGCACACATGATTTGGGGATGATAGTCTCGGGAGAGGATGAGAGTCCCTGGGGCAGAACTTCCATGAAAGGGCTTCACATTACAGAACCCTGGCCTCGCCAGAATGCTGAGAAAGGACACCACTCACTTCAGTGTCAAAGGCGTCAACTTCGATAACAAACTGTCTTTAAGGATCTGGGTGAATCAAGATGGGAGCAGAAGTGAAGAGTTGCATGAGATTTGAGAAAGCCCTCTCAGCCTCTGGGGACAAGAAGAAAGGAACTGAGGAGAAGTTAGGTGAGTGAGAGGTGCCGCAACCTGGCTGGAGTTGCGAATGAATTGCCTATAAAAATTGGCAAAACCCAAAAAGTGCTGAAGTCTGAAGCATTGATTCAAAGGGGTGAGCCGCTCCAAAACAGCACAGATCTTCCCAGGATCTGGTCTAACTCGGCCTCCCTCAATGATGAAACCCGGGAAAGACACAGATGAAACATAGAACTCACACTTCTCTCCTTCCACATAGAGCTTGTTGTCCAGAAGCCTCTGAAGGACCATGCTGAACATACTCCTCCATACTACGAGAGAAAATCAAAAGCATTGGTCAGTCTGAAAGGAAGAACTAAATATTCAAAGTGACCCAGTGGTGCATTAAAGGCCGTCTTCTATTCATCACCCTCGCGGATGCGGACAAGGTGGTAAGCATTCCGCAAGTCCAGCTTGGTAAAAACTGTGGCTCAAAGGCAGTTGATCAGAGGGAGAGGATACTTATTACGAACAGTGATACTATTAAGTCCCCTGTAGTCAATGCAGGGTCGGAGTGACTTGTACTTCTTCTCAACAAAAAAGAATCCAGCACCAAGGGAGATGAAGAGGGATGAATAATGCCAGCAGTCAATGACTCACTTATATACCTCTCCATGGCCTCCCATTCTTGATGGGACAAGTTGTAAAGGCAGCTGGAGGGAAAGGGTGCGCCTGGAAGGAGGTTAAGGAACAATTATAGGGACGATGCGGAGGCAGGGACAAAGCACGTTGTTTACTGAAAACCTCCCCCAGGTCATGGCATATGGCAGGGATTGAAGACAAATCTGGCATCAACACCTCCTGGTGAAAGAACACTGGTGAAGAAAGGCACCACAGGTACCCAAATCCCCGTCATAACATTCAGGCGGTGGAACTTGAGGCTCTCTGACAAAGGCTGGCATCGTGGTCGGAGGATTGGGGAAAGGTGTGGCGCTGGTAGCAGGTGGTGGTGGTGGGGTTGGAAAGTGAGTATGAACTCAGACCTCAATTCTGGCCAGGATACCCTCCAGAGCATCAAAACGAACTGAGAGCTGTTGTATGTCCTGCTCATGTCATCCGAGGAGTACTCACTGATGGCTCATAGCAAGGAAGGCTTGGCTGATATCTGCTGGGTCCATGTCTGGTTGGTTCTTTCTGGACCCAAATGCAAGACAACAGAGGCAGAGTGGAGGTGAATAAAACTGAGATCTTTATTTAAAGCTCCAAGGCAAACAGAAAATCAGAAGAGCAGATGAAAGTGCAGTACTGGCAGTAGGCTGGTATCACTTGCTGGTTTAGGGCAGGCAGGTAGACAGATTAACAGAGAGTACTCAGAGCTGGTTGTAGATAAATTCACAGGCAGTGACAAAATCAAAGAACCAACACTGGAGAGGGGATCTGCTGGAGTGTAAATAGGAGTCCAGATGAGCAACAGGTGTGTGGTGCTGATTGGAAGCAGGAGAGGAGGCAAAGCCATGCCTGTCAGAAAACAAAACCTCAAAATTTTTTCAAAACCCAAAACCAAAAAAAAAACGAAAACGAAACCCAAAATTTCAAAAGTTCACGGTAAGTTTTCCCGCCCTTTCAGAGTGTGAAACGGTTTTCTGTGGGCCAAGTTTGAGAAAAGACTAAGTAACATTTCTCCAGAGAATTGTTCATGGCAAAACTGAGTGCTGATTTATGGCCTTAACATCAGACTCCACACCATTATTGGCCTCAAGTACCCCAACACTGTAACAGCTCATACACAGGAGATTGTTTGACACTCCTCAGTTTTTAAGGCCAATCTATAGGGGAAGTCAATGCAATAGAGAATACAGTAATGCACTGAGCATTAAACCCAAACTCAATTCGGAACTTGGAGGATGACATATCGTGATTGATAATGAAGTCATTGAGGCTGTTGAGACCTTTTTAGAGGAGCATGATGCCAGATTCTACAGAGATGGGATTGTAAAGTTAGAGCATCACTGGAACAAGTGTATTGATGTTCATGGAGATTATGTTGGGTGTTAAGAAATAAAGTTATTAAACTTATGAAATTGTTGAATTTTTCTATCTGCCATGTTTTCAAACATTAAATCTTGAATAACCTTTTTTAGCACTTTCACTATTGTGCCTAAATATTATTAATCATTATGAATCACACAACAAGTGATATGATTTTATTTAACAGGATAGAAATTCTAAAAAAAAAAAAATCTATGTCGACAAATGAATTGGTATCAAACGAGACAGCTAGCAAAGAAATGGAGCAAACCATCATCAATTTTTACCAATCATCCCAAAACCTGTCATTAAAGAAAACAAAACATCATCCACTTACTAACAACAGCAACAATGGGGAATCACTACAAGGCAAGATTCCAGTGTGGAGTATTAAAAAAAAAAAAAAGCTGAAAGCAAGAATAGCAGACATAACAAGGCCATACAGACACAAACATCCTGTTCAGTGAGAGCTGTTGAGTGTGACTGAGACAGCAGGACTCTCCATCATCCCTTTTCTAACTTTCACTACACAGTAGGGTGCCTGTGTTTTCCAAATAAAACACATTCATCTATATAAAAATACTCCCTCCCCCAGCAATACTGTCATTCCGCATTATCAACTTTGCTAAAATAAGTTTGATGTTATTTGTAAAGAAACTCAAAATAATGGTAATAATAAAAAAAATCTATCAATCTTTACGAACCAGTAAATTAAACAAAACATTTAATGGTTAAATGGAGAGATTTGCATTAAGGACAGCTTAACCTAAAAATAATAATAATAATAAAAAAATCAGATTTCTGACTTAAGCCCAGATTTTACATAGCTGGAATGACTTCATGGTAGTGGATGGCGGATGATATTTAGCAAGCCGGAGGTCAAGATTATGCCGTAGGTGTTCCAGGATACATGATAACTGGGGACCTACCTTGCTTTCCAGAAGGGCATGACCTAGTCATGGTGAAATTAAACATAGGTAAATGCTGGATTGGTTCATCTGTTGCAACCGTGAATGCATCCGTGAGGCATAAATGTTACCCTAGACTTCTGTGGAAGAAAAAATGTACATGGAACAGCAACGCCCACATATGCATTGCAGTTACTGCAGGTATACATGATGGCTGTGATGTATGCAGTGCAAGTGCTCATGTTTCTCAGGCAAATGCATATTTCCTCCACTTATATTTTGCATGAGACCCCATTCAAAACTTGCCTGAATGGTCACGGGATGGCCGCAGTAATCCCACTATGGTGCTCACATATCAACTGGCGATGTGGGGCCTATGCTTTGCAGTCAGGAGTCTTAACACTGAAGATCAGGAGTTTGACCAATGCAAGTAATGAATCTGAGCATTGCAGCTCAAATGAACAGTTTGAGCTCTATACTTTTGGGGGTCTCAACATCTCAGATAAGATAAAGAGTCTGAACATCTCGTTTCATTTTCTGAACCACTTTATCTTTAATTAGGGTTGCGGAGACGCTGGAGAGCATCCCAGCAAACTCTGGGCGAAAAGGCAAGATACATCTTAAACAGCTCGCCAGATCAGCCCAGGGTTACACAGACATGCAACCATTCACACTATCATTAACAACTAGGGGCAATCGAGAATATCCAGTTAGCCTAATGTGCATGCCTTGGGTCTGTGGGAGGAAACCGGAGCACCCAGAGAAAACCCACAGAGCATGGGGAAACTATGTAAGCTCCAGACAGAAACACCCTCTTTGGGGATGGGACAAAAACCCAGGACCTTCTTGCTGTGAGGCAGAAGTGCTAACCACTACATCACCATGTCTCAAGGAGTCTGAACATAGCAAGTGTAATTATGAGTCTGAACACTAAGTACCAGTTAGGAGTCAGATTAGGAATCTAAACAGTAACTCAAAACGGCATTCAGATATTGATAAAGTGAATGTACACGGCAAATCAAATCAGGAATCTGAACACTGAAACTCAGTTTAGGAATCATAACCCTGCAACTCATATAGGGAATAAAAATGCTGTAACTTGGATCTGTTTCCAAACACTTGCAGCTTGATTTAGGAGTCACTGCTGGCCATTATGCTTCTTACTTTACTTGCTCTTTCTGTCTCTTCCTGCTCTTTTCACAGTCTCCTACTTTTTTATTCACAGCTCTCATCATTCTTCTCACTCTTGATGCTCTAATCTTGGTTCTTCTGACACTTCTTGCTTGTTACCTGAGGATTTTTCACCCTATGTAAGAAGTACAAAATTTATACAAAAATTCTGCTTCAAAGTTGCCACAGGCAAGAGGCTAGGTAGCCTCTGGGACCAATTTGAAGATAGGGGCTGATCTGGGAAGAGTCCAACTTGTTCCCAACACTTTCCAATTCTATATCATGGACTTTACTGTGCTCCTAGAGATTAATAAAGACTTTTTGTTTTTGTATCCCTGTCCTGATTTGTGTCCATCCACAACTTTATTCTTGAGATCTTTTAACAGTGCCTTGCCACCCATAGTTGATTGCCTTCATATACATTTTGAAGGACTGAAATGCTCTAGGAATAGGTGTTTTTATGCTGAATTAAACAGAAATATTATAGTTGACCACCAGTGGATGCCAATTAGCTTCGTGTGTCATAAAGAAAGTGATTAGTTATACCTGATTGAGTTTGCAAGCAACCTGTCCAAGGTGTACCCCGCCCTCGCCCAGAGTCTGCTGAGATGGGCGCCAGCCTCCCCACAACCCTAATTAGGACTAAGCAGCTTAGAAAATGAACAAATAAGTTTGCAAGTATATTTAGGAGAGGATGATCCTTTAACCCTCTCAGTGATTTTGCTTTTTTAATATTTAATTTTCTGATTTGTTGCTATAATACCATTTGATTGGCTGTAATTAATGGAATTGAGCAATTACAGAGAGCTACAAGAATTACAATTCTCATTTACTCATATACGATGCACCTAGGGGCAATTTGGAACAGCCAGTTAGCCTAATGTGCATGCCTTTGGACTGTGGAAGGAAACCAGCGTACCCGAAGGAAGAACACGCAAGCATGGGGAGAACATGCAAACTCCACACACACACACACACACACACACACACACACACACACACACACACACACACACATAATAATAATAATAATTATAATAATAATAATAATAATAATAAAATAAAACAAAAAAATGCCTGCGCCAGGGACTTGAACCCATGATCTTAAGAGGGAAATATCTTTGTTTATATCTTCATTTCAGGCTGCCAAGCAACAAAACATGATTGTTTTGAAGGAAAATTATTTTTTTCCTTTAAGTACTATATAGTATTTAGACATTGATAACCAGCCATAACATTATCATCACCTTACCAGACTGTCCGGTTTTCCACTCAGATCCTTTTGCTTGCTCATTTTCCAGCTTCTATAAACTTCAAGAGCTGTCTGTTTACTTTCTGCCTAATACATCATTCGATATTTATATTCTATGCTTTGTCTCATACATAAGACCTTAATAATTTTTTTCATACCTGAGTAAAGTGACAACAAAAGATTATTCTATTGTATTCTGTTTTATTCTATTATCACTCCTTGGGTGTATTGCTGTTAGTATCTTTCTTGTTTTCCTTGCTGCTTTTAATCCTCTTTAGTCCCCACACTCCCCTCTTTCATGTTTGTTTTTATACCTTTCTTTTTTCTCACCATTGTTCCTGTTCTAAATGATTAATTTTTTTTGGATGCTTTTTAAAATTTTTCTTGCTCCCTCATTTTTGGAGCTCTTCTTTATTTGGAGTCTTCTCATCCTCTTCTCTTTGTGTGTTGTTCTCCTATTCCCTGGTCTTCCTACTCTCCTCTCTTTTCTGGCTCTTTTCACTTTTTTATTAGCCAGACTCTTCCCACTCCATTCTTATTCTTTGTTGTTCTATATTCACTGTTCTCAAAGTCCTTGCTCTTTTAGGTTTCCTCACCCCTCATGTCTCTATCTTTAGATTGATATTTTTGCTCTTCTCATAGTTTTTCCACTGTTCTCAGCATTACTTACTCTTTTAAACTTTGTCATTCTTCTCTTTCCTATTACTTGTATATCCATCCATCCATCCATCCATTTTCTGAACCGCTTATTCCTAATTAGGGTCGCGGGGAGGCTGGTGCCCATCTCAGC
>JBCNYH010000009.1:3948141-3960767 GCA_039654325.1 Tandanus tandanus
ATACATATATAAATAATGTATAGATATATATTCATATTTATATATTATATAGTATTATATAATGTAATAAGTATGTATATATGTATGTAATTGAGGGTAAAGACCCAACAGTGGTGGTTCATACCCCGACTTTCGGATCAGGAACCCATTGCCTTAACCACTGAGCCACCACTGCTGATAAATGAGTGAGTGAGTGATGAGTGGGTTTTTTTAATAAGAAGACATTGAAAGACACACGCAAATGAACTTTACCTTATATGGCAGTGTGCCTGACCTCGGGTGGGTGGGCCTTGTTACATGGGCCAACACACATATGCAATGCGCAACTATGCAGGACCTATGGAAGTCCGCATAAGTACTTCGCTCTGGTATGTGCTTGCTGCGTTTAACGCTCAGGTAAGGTTAAGGCACTGCTTTCCTTTAAGGACTTTAGTTTTCAGGGTATATTTGTGAATTATATGTTTTGTAGTTTGGTTCCAGATGGTGATAAGCCTTTTATATATTTGGATCGTTGACTTAGCCTTTGCTTCTGATACTTGGTATGAGTCTTGCCTGAACTTTGCCTGATATCAACAATAGGTTTGCCTTGTGATCTGGATTTATTCACCTCGGTGTCTGCAATTCTTCAAGTCTTTGTTGCATTCAAATCCATGCAGCCTTCTTCCATGACAGCAAATTATTCTTAAAGTCTTAATCTTCAGGGTGTTAACAGTAACTCTGTAACATTAAAACACCATGCTGTAATTTTTACTAGACACATCGAAAAATGCCAGTAAATCCCAGGAAAATTGTACCCTCCCACCAACATATATAATAAGCACACAGTGTTACCCACTTTATATAGTGCTGACAGATAAAGGTGATATAATCGGATATAAACTCAATCATATAAATAGATTAAATATTCTTCCACGGAGAAAATAGCAAGAAACTTGGCCTCAGAAGCTACCATTGCAATAACTCCATTTCTTCTTCTCCTTGCTGGATATGTTAGTGTGTGTAGGATAATGATCCTGTTGAAAGATTCACCTTCCACTTTTGGACAGAAGGCCTCACATTGCCTTCAAGCACTCTTTAATATGGGGATTAAGCAGTTCGGCAAATGAGTGAGTGGGTGATGAATGTTTTCTTATAAGGAGATGGCCTAATGGTTTGGGACTGAACAGTTGCTGGTTCAGTTCTTAAACTGCAAGGGAAAATGTGTGGCGGTGAGGGGAGTGAGCAGCACTCCCGCTTTTTCCGCCTTCACAGCAAGGCACCTTACCCCCAACTGCTCCCCAGGCTCCAGTCCCTGAGGCAATGAAGCAACCCCAAACCATAACATTTCCACCACCATGCTTTAAAGTTGGTATGAGATTCTTCTCCTGTTATTCTAATCTTGACCTCCTAATTCTAATTTTATGGACTTGAAATTGTGATGCAGCAACAAGGTATGCACTTACTTTTTCCACATGACTAACCTGTTCCTTTACTTTAATTTATAAAAATGAGTAGACATGTAAATTTTATGGGATTCATTTGTTGGAGTACATCAGCTTTATATTTACACTGCAAAAAATTAATTTCAAGAAAGTTAAAATGTCTTAGGCGCCATGGTGGTGTAGTGGTTAGCATGTCTGCCTCACAGCAAGAAGGTCCTGGGTTAGAGTCCCTGGCTTAGGAAGGATGTTTCTGTGTGGAGTTTGCATGTTCTCCCCATGCTTACATGGGTTTCCTCCGGGTACTCCAGTTTCCTCCCACAGTACAATTACATGCACATTATTCTAATTGGTTGTTCCAAATTGCCCCTAGGTGTGAGTGTGAGCATGAATGGCTGCTGAGCTGTTTAGTGTGTACCCCGCCCTCACCTAATGTTAGTAATTAATGTTAGTTTTAAAGGGTCTTACCAAGAAAAAAAATGCTTACCTATTGGAATACTAGAAATACTGCATTAAAGAAAGTATGTCCCAATTTTAATGGGATGTACTTATTTTACTACACATGTTATTAACATAATAGTCTTAATAGTCTTATTTCACTATTTCTAAAAACTAAAATAAATTTTAAATTTATATATATAAAGCAGCACAGCAAGAAGGCCTGGGATCGATTCTCAAGCTCGGAGCGTTGCTGTGTGGAGTTTGCATGTTTTCCCTGTCCTTGTGTGGGGTTTTCTTTTTCCAACTTAATAGTTATATTGATAAAAACAATGACATCAGAAATAGAGGCCCCTGATGGGGGAATCTCACAAGCTGCTACCTAGCCATTATATATAATTGGTGGCCATTTTGCTGACCTTGAACTACTATTACTTTTTTTATTCCCCCATTTTTCTCCTCTAGTTGAGTCATATCCAATCCCCACCCGTCAAGTGTTGCCTCCCTACCACCACCAACCAAGAACCTTTCATGACACATCTTCATGCAACCCACATACGAACTGCTGCACATGGGCATGCGGAAAGCACTATCCCTTTGTACAAATGAGCTCATAGATGACTATGATTGGCTGGTGATCACTGTCAGTTATAGGGAGGCGTAAGCCATCTCTCCCTCCCACGAGTGCTCGGCCAATTACCTCCCATGGACTGGTTGTGGCATCAACCTAGATTCAAAGCTGCAATCACCAAATTGATAGTCGCGCACCTTGTTGCTGCGCCACTTGGGAGTGCAGTACATTTCAACCTTTGGTTCCAAGTTGTTACCTTGAAAAGTTCTTGAGATATCGGCATGCGTAACCACAAAAAAGAATAATAATAAAAAAGAAATAAATAAACCAAACACAAAATGCCAAAAGTAAAAAAAAAAAAAAACTATCATGATTTGTAGCTGCAACGCTACCAGAGATGCTGTTAAAGAAAAAATACAAAAAAACTAAAGTTTTGCATCAGACAGTAGAAGGTAGTCCTGTTGGCTTCAATCACACTGATTTTAAAGAAGAAAGACGAGTCGGCTAGCCCACATCTAGAGCCACAGTGCAAAAAATCTTTGAACTCACAGCGAGATGTGAACAAATCGACTGTTTATAGCTCAAAACACATACATTTTTGCTATAATTAATCTCTGCCTACATGCACACCCACAGCGCACCAGCATCAAGGACATTTAAGCTGTAATGTTAGAAGCAGTGCTGTGCTTAAACTGCACTAACATTAATAAACACCAGAAAACTCACACCTCTGTTCATCTTGTTTTCCCTGCAGCTGTGTGATTGTGCGAGTGTGTAATGGTGTGTAAATCCTGCAGCTGCTGTATGAAATTTCATGTTCAGGGTGCTGATATATGTTTCTTATGTATTTATAACCCTTGCAAATGGGTACTAAAAGGGGAGAATGTTCATGGTAATAAATTCTCTTCCAGACAAATGGAGGTTTTCTTTCTTTCTTTTATTTTTTTTTTTACATGAAACTACATGCTCACTAACTTCTGCTGACTGCTGCCCAATGACATCAGTTCAAATCTGTTTTTATTTTCACTGGCCTGAGAAAAACAGATGTAATACTCATTCATTCAGTCACTCACTTATTTGCTGAATAGCTTAATCCTATTACTGTATAAGGGAGGCCGGAGCCTACCTCAACCGACACTGGGCGAAGGTGGGATACACCCTTTGCCGTCGTCCAGTGTCTATGATGGACGCCAGCCTCCCCGCGAACCTAAATAGGATTAAGCAGCTTAAAAAATGAACGAGTGACTGAATATTAATATAACAAACAAGCATGCATTTGAAATCTCTTTATTGGTGCTCTGATCAGTCTGTGGTACAAAACAGAGCTCTGACTTCACACTCTAATAAATCTGCTCCAAAAAGCAGAAGAACAGCTGAACGATGGTAGGGGACAACAATAGATGGCATTTGTGATTTTTACCAGACACTGTGGGTTCAGCGTTTGCCATAATAACAAAAAGCAAAAAATGCCTTTCAATTAGAAATCAATAAAACAGAAATCAGAAGACTGTGGTGAAGATAGAAACCCACAGTAATATAATCTTTAATTTTGCTGTTTATCCCTTCATTCACCGCATAAAAGAAAACAACACACTGGCTCTCTCCAGTAATTCGCTAGCAGTTTTTGGGTCATGATGGTGAATTTTAGGCTGGTCAGTGGAAAAGGCCTATGGGATCATTTCTATTAAGGCAGAGAAATCATGTCTATTTATAAGCATTCAACCTGGGCTACTGTGCCTAATGCCATTCCTAATCCTCACTCGTAATTCATAGTCTCCCATAATCCTAATTCCTGAACCCAATCCAGGCCCCTACTTTTAATCCCATAATTCATCCCCCTTATTGCACTCCTGTCTCTAAACCTGCTCTAAATCCCAATTCAGGCTCCTACTTTTAATCCTCACCCATAAACCCTTATTCATGATCATAATCTCTATCTTTAGAGCATAACCCTTATCCTAGACCTAATCTCTAAAGTTACATTTACATGCCTTTATCCAAAGCAATTTACATTTTTTAAACTTATTTTTACAACTGAGCAGCTAAGGGTCAAAGGCCCAAAAGTGGCAGCTTGGTGGTATTGAGTGTGGAACCCCCAACATTCTGGTCAATAACCCAAAGCTTTAACCCCTGAGCCAGCGTTGTTCTAAAGCCTTTTAATCCTAACTCCAAAAACCTCAATCCTCCTCCCAACCTTCACTTCTTAACCAAAATCCCTAACCGAGGCTAAACCCTGTTTATAAAAAAAAAAATAAATGTTAATACCCCAACACAAAACTGTTAAACTACAATCTTAATAATGACCTATTGTCTTAAATCTTACCCAACAACCCAAATCCTAGTAAAACCAATCTTATTCCAAATTGTCTGATAAACTCAGTCCTATTTAAATCATCCGTCCATCATCTATACACTATCTGTCAGGATTGCAGGGGACACTGCAGATAACTCCAGCTGACTTTTGGCATAGACCCTGAACAGGTTGCTAGACTACTGCAGTCTCTAATCCTATGCCCTAAACCCTAATTGTACTCGCAACCTTCACTTTGTAAGCAGAATAGTATGGGTGTACCAGTACACTTTAATACTGGCTTTGTGATTAGATTGAATTCAATTCTCTGTGTATTTTGAAAAGAAAGGCACGGTGGCGCAGTAGTTAGCACGTTCGCCTCACAGCAAGAAGGTCCCGGGTTTGATTCCTGGGCTCGAGGTGTTTCTGTGTGGAGTTTGCATGCGCTTTCCGTGCATGTGTTTGTTTCCTCCGGGTACTCCGGTTTCCTCTCACAGTCCAAAAACAAGCACTAAGTCTAATTGGCTGTTCCAAATCACCCCTAGGTGTGAGTGTAAGTGTGAATGGTTGTGTATGTATGTTGCCTTGCGATGGCCTGGCGAGCTGTTGAGGGTGTACCCCGCCCTCGCCCAGAGTCGGCTGAGACGGGCGCCAGTCTCCCCGCGCCCCTAATTAGGATTAAACGGCTTAAAAAATTAATGAACGAGTATTTTGAAAAGAATTTCAGCTGAAGAAAAATCTGAATCCCAAAGAATTTGCAGGTGTGTCTTTTGTTCTGCATAAATTTATACCAGAAATTGTTACAAACAAAATTTTGATTGACTAAACAAAGCTTGGGGTGACATAGTGGTTAGCACGTCCGCCTGACAGCAAGAAGGTCCTGGGTTTGAGTGCTTATATGAGTTTGCTCCAGGTACTCTGGTTTCCTCCTTAAGTCCATAGACATGCACATTAGGCTAACTGACTGTTCCAAATTGACCCTAGGTGTGTATGTGAGTGTGAAAGATTGTGTGTGTTGCCCTGCAATGGTCTGGTGAGCTGTTGAGGGTGTACACCACCTTTGCCCAGCCTTGCCGTGACCCTAGTAAGATTAAGTGGTTCAGCAAATGATTGCGTAAACAAAACATCTGGCAAAGGAGCAGTTAAATCTTAAAAGCTAAGCTGACATGTTGCCTGAGGCTGGAATTGGACCTCTAAATTCAGCGAACATATCCAAGTTCCACAATCTCTTTAACGACACTTCAAGACTGCAACGATGCACAACTGCTAAAAGCTACTGAAGAAATCTAACTGTTATTATGTGGTTGTGTAACCATAAAACCTATTATGTGTGTCAGTCACTGTCAGAGCTATTGGGCCCAGAGTTCCCCTCTCTCTCTCTCTCTCTCTCTCTCTCTCTCTCTCTCTCTCTCTCTCTCTCTCTATGTATATACTGTTTTCATGCTATGACATGTGTTGAGGGACCTCTGTGATTGGAATCTCTGGTGTTCAACAGTACAACTGCATGATACACATAATTATTTACATTTTATTTACATCAACAGGAAATAAAATGATCTTCAACTCATATACACTTTTCATAGCTTAAACAATCAAATCACACACCATGAATCACAAACAAATGTTTAGTTTGATAAAACGTTTTGATTATTCACTGTTCTTCTCATGCCTGTCTGTGTTATTAACTCAGTCACTCACTCATTTACTCACTTGAGCATTCACTTATTCACTCACTCACTCACTCACTTACTCACTCACTTACTCACTCATTCACTCACTCATTCCTTCACTCGCTTACTCACTCATCCCTTTACTCACTCATTCCTTAACTCACTCATTTACTCATTCACTTATTCACTCATTCACTTATTTACTCATCCACTCACTTATTTACTCTCTCACTCACTTATTAACTCAGTCACTCACTCATTTACTCACTTAAGCATTCACTTATTCACTCACTTATTCACTCACTCACTCACTCACTCACTCACTCATTCACTCACTCAATCATTCACTCACTTACTCACTCATCCCTTTACTCACTCATTCACTCACTCACTCATCCATTTACTCACTCATTCACTCACCCATTAATTCACTCACTCGTTCATCCCTTTGCTCACTCATTCATCCTTTACTCACTCATTCACTCACTCACTCATCCATTTACTCACTCATTTACTCACTCATCCCTTTACTCACTCATTCACTCACTCACTTATTTACTCACTCATTCATTTACTCACTCACTCACTCATTTACTTACTCACTTATTTACTCACTCATTCACTCACTCATTTACTCACTTAAGCATTCACTCATTCACTTACTCACTCATTCACTCACTCATTCACTCACTCACTCGTTCACTTACATCCTAAACAGCTCACCAGAGAATTGCAGGGAGAACTCACACACAGCCACTCACAACCACACTCCTGAGGAAACCTATGCAAGTGCAGGGAGAACATGCAAACACCAAACAGAAACTCCTGAGCCCAGGACTCGAACCCAGGGCAGACGTGCTCACCACTATACCTCAGTGCTACCCCCTTAATCCTAACATGCAGCCTAAGTTTTATTCAAATGCCATTCCTGACTCCTTATCAATAATTTTAATCCTAATTCTGTCCACTAAACTTGATCCAAATTATAATCATGACCTTAAAGCCTGTTACTTATCCTAATCTTCCCTTATTGACTGGCTCATTGTCTCACGTCTCTGATGTCTACTTGATGTCTCCTGATGTCTCAGTTTGTCTGTTATTCTTTTCTCACCCGTTTTATTTGTTTCACGTTCTTCTGTGTCTCTGCAGATGTAAATGTTTATGCATTAGATGTAAATTTCTTTGTTTATCGGTAACAAATATAAAGTGTTGATCTGTCACTTAACCTTTTATTATGTTTAATTAAAGAGAAAGCAGATTCTGTGACATTTGTCTTTTCTACTGTTGATTTACAACTGAAGTCATGAATAAGCTGCTTAAACAGTGAAGTGATATTTCAACACAATACAGTCACCTGATTCAACAAATAAATGTGTTTTTTCTTCTTCTTCTTCTTCTTCTTCTTCTTATTTCTTTGCAAGAATTTAGGACTCCATTAGCAGTTTGTGTGGCACCTTTTTTTAAACCCGGGTTGCTAATTAACCGAGCGCATAACATCAGTACTTCAGTACAATCTGTGTCAGTGAAGGTGACAGTCTTGTAATGATGATTTTCTTGCTGTAAGTGTATCTTTACAAGTTCATTGTACCCTCCTCGTCCCACCACCACCACCACCACCACCACCACCACCACTACCACCATGACTTCTCATCTTAGTAACCACTGTTTTTCCCTGAAGCTTTTAGCACATCACTGTTATTCAAGGCTTGTTTTGTTACCATCTGCAAACACATCTACGCCACTCAACAGGATTGTTCTCTCGACACTGAAAGCACTGAAGGCTAGAAAGAAATCAGACTTATTCTTCACCTTAGCTACTTAAAATATACTTCAATTCCTAGCACTTACAAAACATGAATCCAGAACTCAAACACAGCAAAACAGAACACTCTAAAGAACAGTAATTTTTATCCCACAAACAACTTATGTTTAGTTTACGCTATGTGATTTTAGCCCTGAGTGAGTCGAAAGGTGAAGCTATCCAGATCAAAAGATAAGAACAGAAATAATAATGAGAAGAGTAGAAAATATATGACATATTGACTACTTTCTGTATGAATGTACTTAAGGTGCATCAATAAAAGCCGTTTACTTTATACAAACAATTACAATAGATAAGGGAAAAACATCTTTTTGGAGCGGCAAGAAGCGTCCGTTCGTCTGTCCCTCTGTGACAAAATTGCTCATGCTGGTATATAACCGTTGTGATGGGAATGAATGTCTGAGTGATGGTAACTTCTACTCTATCTTCTCCTCCAATCTGTTACTTGTTTCAAGTCATAAAATAAAATATACTTTTTAATAAAATAAAATACACTTTTTTAACAACGTAAACAGAATTCTATTTGCCATATACAGTAGGTATTTTTGTTTTGTTTTTTTTAGCTGGCAAAATAAACTATTACTCCCTCGCAATGCATTACTCATTTGCACAGAAAGGCTTTTAACGCAATCATATTAAGGAAGTGCATAATGTTTCTGGCATGTATACAGAACGTGCTTACAGAAGTGAACCTGTCCAGCGGAATGGCATCTCGTGACCCTGTGATGATAGCGGAGCTCACATCCTATGTATACTCGCTCACAGTCTTACTAGAATAAATGAATTCTTGGATGTTTTGGAGCTAATTGTCATTGGTTCTGTCAGCAAATCATACATTTTACAGAGCAAACAATTCACAAAAAAACAACTAATGATTTATTTGTGTTATTAAAATGTTCTCTAAAGCTACGGTTTCTAAATGGTGTACTTTACATGTCGAGACAAAGAATGCATGTTTGGTTCCGTCATTTTTATTCCCATCTATAAATAAGTTATTAAAAGGAATTAATCTTGATCTATGTAGGATACGTGTATGGGGTTTGAGGGTTCCCATGAAAAACTTTGTAAAGTAAGGGAAATCAGATGGGAGCTCTGCTTTTAGTCACTGCTTAAATCTATATACTATTCCTATTTCAAGAACCTCAAAATTTAATAAATTACCCTATAAATTTGTAACTTTTTTTTTTATTTTTATCTCCACCAAGGAGATTATGTTTTAACCTCGGTTTGTTTGGTAGCAGGATTACTCACTCACTCATTGGCTGAACTGCATAGTCCTACTACTAAGGTCGTGGGAATGCTGTAGCCTACCTCAGCTGACACTGGGCGAAGGCAGGGTACACCAGACTATTGAAGGGCAACACACACACACAACCATTCACACTCATACCTAGGAGAAATTTCTAACAGCCAATTAGCCTAATGTGCATGTCTTTTATTCTACAAAAACAAGCAGGTACAAAGTGTCTGTAGGTTTTTCACCTTTTCTATTAGATAAAATGTAACTGTGTATTGTAGTGGGCTTCATGGTGGCGTAGTGGTTAGCACAACAGCCTTACAGCAACATGGTCCTTGGTTCGGGTACCAGGCTCAGTCAGGGTGTTTCTGTGTGATATCTGCATGTTCTCCCCATGCTTGCGTGGGTTTCTTCTGGGTACTCAGTTTCCTCCCACAGTCCAAAGACATGCACATTGGGCTAACTGGTTGGTTCAAACTGCCTGTAGGTGTTGTCTGTGTGTTGGCCTTGCAATGGACTGGTGAGCAGTTCCGCACCTTCACCCAGAGTTAGCTAAGATCGGCTCCAGCCTCTCCACAACCCTAAAATGATTAATTAGTTTGGCAAATGAATGAATGAATGATTATTCACCAAGTGTCCGACAAGCATCAGTGGTGTTATTATTTAAGAGGGTTCCTTTTGTAAATAAGTTCAAATAGCAATAAATAATTCAAATTATGATATTGGGCGGCACTGTTGTGCAGTAGTTAGTGCGTCCTGGGTTCAAATCCCGTGTGTTTCCATGTGGATTTTGCACGTTCTCTCCATGTTTGTGTGGGTTTCTTCCGTGTACTCCAGTTTCCTCGCACAGTCCAAATACATGCACATTAGGATAAGTTACTGTTCCAAATTGCTCATAACTGTGAGTGTGAGTGTGAATGGTCGTGTGTTGCCCTGCAATGGTCTGGCAAGCTGATCAGGGTGTACTCTGCCTTTGCCCAGTGTCAGGTGAGGTAGGCTCCAGCCTCCCTGCAACTCTAATAGTGGGATTAATTGGTTCAGCAAATGAGTGAGTGAATTATGATATATTTGTTATCTAAATATGTAAAAAATTAAAATAATTTAAAAAATAAAAAAAAGTCAGTGAGTATTCAATATAGTGTGTTGTAATATACAGTGTGTGTTTTCTATGAAATTTCTTAATAATACCAATTCAGTTAGCCAAATCATTAATCTAACAAAATGTTCAGATGATCTAAAGCACACCAGGACAGGCAAGGGAGGAGACAGGGTGATCACAGAAAATACCAGAGTCAGGAGGATAATAAATCAGTGATGAGGACAGCGATTATCAGCCTAACAGAGCACAACAGACCCAAAGACACAGGGCAGGGTGATTGAAAGATACAGGTCAGAATCAGGAGGGGAAAACAGAAAGGTAATAGGAGAAGCAGGAGAAGACATCAAAGCAGGTGCCCTAAATAAAACAGCCAGTGTACCATTTATGTTGTGGTGGAGTAGCAGTGAATTGTTTTCCAGTTTCTTTTCTGATATTCCACTTGATATGATGGTTTACCAAATAAATATATATAGTTAACCCATACTCTACTGACTGGGGTCCAGCATCAAGTACCCCAGAATTATAATGAACTGGTAATTCAACCCAAGTCTATGGCAAATTAGCAGGGGGGGTAAATTGTTTATAGCACGCCTGGGCATTTGACTGGACTTTGTCTTGTCCCAATATACAACATAGGAATCGACTTATTCGCCAAAGTATGTCTGATTCCACCATGATATGTTCACTTTCACTATGTTAATACCGGGCTTTTTTTTACCTATTAAATCACAGACCAAGAAAACTGACTCAATGTGCATGTTTTTGAACGATGGGAGGAAACCTTAGTACCCAGAGGAAACCTACGCAAGCATGGGGAGAACATGCAAACTTCACACAGAAACGCACAAACGCAGAATCGAACCCAGGACCTTCTTGCTGTAAGTCGGACGTGCTAGCCACTGCACCAACCTATACTATTATTATTGTTATTATTTTTTTCTGATACATGTTATTATCTTTTCATGCATGTAATTTTTTTTTTTAATGAGGGGCACATAGATCTGTTATGCTCTGCTGTGCTCTCTCTCCTTCTTTTCCTGTACTGATTATATCATATCATGTATTGATTATATCTCTTTATTAAACAATAGATAATATCAATACAAATCTTAACTTTTACAGTCTCCACTTGTTACATCGTTATCACATAATTGTCATGAATAAACTGAATAAAGACATGATATATTTCTAAACTGCTTTTATTCGCATATCTCAAAATGAAGCTACTTTGCATGAAATAGATTTTAAATTACTTAACTTTTAAATAGAATGTTTAATATAATTAAAAGTGCCACTTTATGCATGGTTGAGAACTCACAGTGGTAGACAGACAGTAGTTTTAATACAATGAAGTGTCACTTTAAAAAACTTGCAGTACAAGATATGCAGTCCAAAAATAAAACACTGCCAAATTTGGGAGTTTGGGTAAGACACTGGATTGTGTCCCCTTGTTTAGATTTTCCTGGTGTTGCAGTCGGACTGCTATAGGTGTCTCCACTGAACATGGATTTGCTTGCATGTTGTGTTCAATCCAGCATCATTCATCTTTTTAAACAGCTCATCATTCCATGTTTTTTTTTTGAGAAAGTCAATCTAGTACGAGTAACATGTTTACATGTGTTCTAAAAGTCCAATTTTAGTCAGACTAACACAGTGATTCGCCTCACTTTACCGTCGTGCAAATGCAGAATAGGAAGCTGAACTATCACGTGAGCAATTTGAGTGATAACTAATCAGAGCGCACTCACCCAGAGTCGGCTGAGATGAGCACAAGCCTCCCTGTGACCCTAATTATGATTAAGCGGCTTAGAAAATGAATGAATGAATGAACTTGTACAAATCAGAGCTTAAAGATACCGTTGATTGACAGATGCTGCCAAACACTGAGTTCCCCAAAACCTTTACCGATTTGCTTCCACAGACCATGTAAAGATCCAGCCCAGCCACACTCCTCTTCTCCTCTTCTCAGACCATGTAAAGATCCAGCCCAGCCACACTCCTCTTCTCCTCTTCTCATCAACAACACGGCCGTGGAGGTGGTTAGCAGTACCAAGTTCCTGGGGGTGCACATCACAGACGAC
>JBCNYH010000009.1:3980856-3992492 GCA_039654325.1 Tandanus tandanus
GCGCGCTGCTTTGAAGTAGAGAAGAGTTGGTGTTCGAAGAAAGAATAAATAAAATAACTAAAACTGCTTCAAGAGGGGAAAAAAAGAGAAGTTAAACAACGAAATTAAAATTAAATCCCTAAAATCGGAGGGAAGAAGCTAGGTTAAGGACGCCGACAAGCAGTTGCCGGCACGCGATTCAAAAAACAGGAACTGACGTCACATCACGTGGGTCAACTCACACACTCAGATTCCACAAAGTGATGAACACAGTGCCCCTTCATCCCCATTCAACCTATTAGAACATCCAGACAGTAATGCATTTCAATAATCTAATATTTAGGTAATTAAAGCATGAACAATTTTTCCCGCATCATGCAGTGAGATCATATTTCTTATTTTAGCAATATTTCTGAGATGAAAGAAGGCTATCCGAGTAATATTATCTACATGAGCATTAAATGAAAGACCAGGGTCAATAATCACTCCAAGGTCCTTAACTGCTACACACAACGAAACTGAAACACCATCCAAGCTTACTACATAATCAGAAACCTTATTTCTAGCTGCATGTGATCCAAGTACAAGTACTTCTGTCTTATCAGAGTTTATTAAGAGGAAGTTAGTAAGCATCCAGAGTCTAATGCCCTTTGCACAAATCTCAACTTTATTAAGCTGGTGTCTCTCATCTGGCTTTGCTGAAATATATAACTGAGTATCAGCAGCATAACGAAAGCTAATAATAGAGCATGTATAGAGAAAAAAGCAGCCGGCCTAAGACAGAACCTTGTGGAACACCAAATATTTTTTTTTTAAACCTGTCCTGTCCAGCATCATAGTCCAGCACACAGGCCCCGGTGTGCCAAGACCGGCAGCCGCCGGCCCCAAAAGTTGTTTGTGTACTGAGCTTCTTGTGTTTTGGTGTCTAAAGTGTAATTAAAACTGAGAGGCGAGTCGCCTAATGGTGCAGGCCAAGGAGGCCACTTAGATGGCCGCCTCCGCTCCACCCCGCATGACGTACACACCTCCCAAGTCCCTATATGTATGTGTGAGAGTAAGAGAGCGGGGAAGAAGAGGGAGCCTGGGATGTCAGTCTGGAGGGAAGCAACCCACCCTCCAGATAATGAGCTGCAAGCAGCACTAGGCACCCACTTTTCCCGGGAGGCCCCCTCAGTGCAAGACAGGCCAGTAGCAGCCGCCCCCCACGACCGGGCCACCCAGTGACTGCAGCCAACGAGCCGCCACTGACCCCAGAAGGCACCCGCCCACCACACGCCCATGGGGGAAGAAGAGGAGGGCGAGGAGGACAGCGGGAGAGCGTTTTTTAAATGTCATTGAGCCAACATGTTTCTGCGGTAGCCTTAAAGGTCCAGTCTTACATAGGATATAAGTATGCTTAAATCGTATGGCAGAAACACGCTGATGGCAACTCAATGGCCCACTTTTTATGAACGGCAGCAATGGTTCTTTTACATGCCTCTCACCACAGACAGTGAAAGACATGGCTGGCCTTTGATAACCCAGTTATCTGCACTGGGGAGGCAGCAGTGACAACTCAGTGATAGTGAGGCTTGAACCTCCAACCTTCGAATAAGTAAGCCAGCACCCTACCACCGGGCTACCACTGCCCGGATAAAACACACATAAAAAAATTAATAAATTGTGTGTTAAAAAAAAACAATTTTAAAAGCATTTTAAATTTAAATTTAAATTGTGCTGCCATATGGTAACATATGAAAATAGAATATTTTTGTGAAGGAAATAATGTTTGGAAAATGGAAAATCACACATTCCAAATAAATTGTGAAAACTGTGTGGCAATAAGTGAATTGTTTAAAAGTCACGATTCTTTTGGGGGAAATAAATAAAAATGAATAATCTGACAAAAAGTATACGTGGAAATATATCACTTGGAATAACATCACATGTGAAAATAAATTAGTTATAGTTTAAAAAAAATAAAAAGCACATGAAATTCAAAGAATCATGTGAAAGAATCACATGAATCCTGTGGGGAAATGACTCATATGAAAATAAGTGAATCATATTGTATGTATGGGGTGTCATGGGGGTATAGTGGTTAGCATGTCTTCTTCACAGAAATAAGGTCCTTGGTTCGAGTCCCAGGCTTGGGCTTTTCTGTGTGGAGTTTACATGTTCTCCCTGTGGTTGTGTGGGTTTCCTCCAGGTACTCTGACTTCCTCCCACAGTCAAACGACATGCACATTAGGCTAATTGGCTGTTCCAAACTGACCCTAGGTGTGAGTGTGAATGGTGGTGTGTGTTGGCTAAGTGACGCTCTGGCGAGTTGTTCAGGTTGAACCCCGCCTTCGCCCAGAGCCGGCTGAGATGGGCTTCAGCCTCCCCGTGACCCTAATAGGATTAAGCGGTCTGTCAAATGATTAATTGACTGATATTGTATCTATGTGTCACACATGAAAAAAGAAAAGCATGCGAACAAAGTGAATGAGATTCATTCATGTGATGGTCATGTGTCCCCTACTAGGTATAGTAAAGGCGTGCATTCTAGGAAGAGAAGAGAAACTTCACTGCAGTAAAAGAAGAAAAACGAGTGCATCATTGCAATGACTTCCTGTAACACCATGTAAACTTTGTAGAGAAAATAAGTGAAGACATGGGCAACATCATTATCGACAGCGTTGAGAGTAAATTAGTTCGGCTGTGTGAAGATTACTGAGGATAACACACAGATGAGAAACACGATCCGAGCACTGATTGTATAAACTCCGAGCAAGCAGGAGTGTGGGTGTCTGCGTTTGCACTTTTTAAGCTCAGATGTTTTCTTTTTTTTCTCTCTTTCATTCTTTTTTGCATTAATTCCTTTCATTCTTTGACAGCAGCTTTATTTTATGCTCCTGATGAAAATCACAAGCCAGAATAATCCCAGTGTTGCATTGCTACACGTTCAGCGCTAAGCCACCGCTCCTGTGCTTCGGCATCAAACAGTGTGATAATGCAGAAATACTCTAATCATCCGAGCAAGTTTTTTTGCAGATCAACACAGATTTTGTGAGGCGTCCTAATTCTACCGATGAGCTTTGTTGAATATTTGAGGAACAGTGTGTGTAAATTAACCTGCTGGAAATTAGAAGATCATTAGATGGAATATTACATTATGTTCAAGATTTCTGAGCTCGAGTTTGTATTCATTTTTGCCACTGGTAAGGAGCACACTGAAAATAAAAGTTCCTCAAGAGATCTATGGATACCTGAGTCTATAACTTCTCAAAATAAATAAATAATTTCATTCATTAATTTTTTAAGCCGCTTAATCTTAATTAGGGTTGCAGGGAGGCTGGCGCCCATCTCAGCTGACTCTGGGCGAGGGAGGGGTACACCCTGTACAGTTCACCAAATCAGTGCAGGGCAACACACATACAACCATTCACACTCACTTTTACACCTAGGGGCAATTTGAAACAGCCAGTTAGCCAACTGTGCATGTTTTTGGATTGTGGGAGGAAACTGGAGTACCCGGAGGAAACCCACGCAAGTGTGAAGAATGGAATAATCCTATTGTTGTATTCTGGGTGCCCTGACTCACCTCCAGCCTTACCTGCTGCGACCAACAACTTCAGATGAGCTGCTGCTGGAAAGACTCAACATGGCATGTACAAATGAGAAAGAGAGACAAGATAAAAAGAGAAAGACAACACAGTGACCTGTTGGCATCCATGCCCTTCAGTCAGGTGATGTAAGTACATTCAAGAAATGTACATTACCACAAAACATTGCCACCCTTCTCCCAGATGTGCTGCCAGACCTGAAAGAAATTAACAAAGCAGAGGTATCACTGATCACAGGGTCTATCCACAAGACAGAGACTGCACCAAAAGTGTATCTTCCTTCACCTACAACCAGTTAGGCAGACCTTGTCACACCACTCAGTCTATGCTCAACCACAATTCACAGTCTGGAATAAAGAGAATGCCACAACATTCCCTTACCCCAGGGGGCCAGTGCAGGAGTACCAATGCCATGGCTGCAACCAAGGTGCTTTGCATGTCGACAGCGAGGGGAGCAATATTGCCAACATTGCTACAGGTTACAGTTTTTTTGACACACTGGTTCAGGTGCAGAAAGGGGTATGGCCAGACATTATCCTCAGTGTCCAAAATCCCACTGACCATGATATTACTTTGGCAGGTAGAGTAGTTACTGGTGCAGCCCAGTCAGTTTCATCAGTATACCCATTTTGCTTTCCTGAGAACTTAGACTCACCTGCTGATATAAATAGCATCCAGGCTAAACATAGTGAGGACCAGGAGACTAGTGCAGTGCCATGGGACCACCCTATTGATCTCAGTCACTTAGAAGTGGGCCAGAGAAGGATTGTATGTGAGATGTTGAGGGAGGAGTCAGACTGTTTTTCTCGATCAGAAAGTGACATAGGTTCCACTGAGAAGCCTTAGCTGAAAATCAACCTGAAAGACCCAGAACCTGTTGTGCGAACCTACATGTCGGTCTCTAAGCCATTGTATGAGAAGATGAAGAACTATTTCACAGATTTGGTCACACAGAGATGGATAGAGAAATCTCATTCATCATATGCCTCACCCATTGTCTGTGTAAGAAAAAAGTGTGGCTCTTTACGTCTGTGCATAGATTATAGGGAGCTGAACCGCAAGACTCATCCTGACAGACAGCCAATCCCGAGAGTCCAGGATATCATGGATGGCCTTGGAGGGATCACCATGTTTTCACTGTTAGACCAGGGTAAGGCTTATCACTAAGGGTTTATGGCAAAAGACCACAAACATCAGACAGCCTTTGTGATGCCTTTGGGCCCAGATCCCTTTTGGTCTCGTGAATGGTCCAGCAGCCTTCCAACGCTGCATGGAGGAGTGCTTGGAAGGCCTCTCAGACAAGGTATGTGTTCCATATTTGGATGATATTCTTGTGTTCAGTAAAACTGTTGAGAGTCATGTCAGTGATGATCGACAAGTATTGCAAAAACTGAGACAATATGGCATCAAGCTAAAACCAAGCAAATGTGAACTGTTTAGGACCAAAATCCACTACCTTGGAAGGATAGTGTCAGCAGAGGGAAACAAATGGATCCGGCTGCCACTGCCACTGTACAGGTCCTGAAAGACAAGAGACTGTTGGTGAGCTGAGACAGATAATGGGACTGTTAAGTTATTATCACCAATACATCAAAGACTTCTCCCACATTGCCCGCCCACTCTATGAGCTAACCAAGGCTACCGTTCGAGAGGTGGAACAGCAACCAAGGAGGGGACAGTTGCATCAGAGAACTGTGACAGTGGTGCCATCTCACAAACCAATGGAATGGACAGACACACATCAACAAATTCTGGAGCAACTGATAGATTGCCTTGCTCAGCCACCCGTGCTTGCATTCTCAGATTTTTCACAGCCATTTGTCCTTTATACAGATGCATGCAATCAGAGGCTAGGAGCCGTACTGTACCAAAGGCAATGTGGGAAGCTGCATGTGATTGCATATGGATCCCGAACACTGTCAGCATCAGAAAAAATACTATCACCTCCATTCAGGTAAATTGGAATTTCTTGCTCTTAAGTGGGCAATCACAGAAAGATTTTGTGACTATTTGTACTATGCCCCCTTTTTCACAGTTTACAGCCATAACAATCCCTTGACTTATGTGTTGTCCACTGCCAAGTTGAATGCTACAGGAAGTAGATGGGTAGCAGAACTAGCTGATTTTAACTTTATTGTGAAATATCATCCTGGTAGAGAGAATATTGACGCTGATAGTTTGTCCAGGATGCCATTAGACTTTGAGAACATGATGAATGAGTGCACAGAAGAAATTTCTTATGATGCAATAGGAGCAACTGCCCAGGCAGTAGAAACACAGACAGAGTCAAATGCCTCTTGGTCAATAGCAGTCTCTGTTAACAGCCTAGTTGATGCTCAAGATGTTTCAAGTGTCTCATTAACACCAGCACAGATACGTGTTCAGAAGGACGACTCAGATATTGGGACAGTGCTGCAGTCCAAGTTGTCAGGAGTGAGACCCCTGCTTCAAGAATTGAGGGGGGTTCAACGCACAAAGCTGTTGCCTGCTTTGGGAATGGGACAGACCATGGAGGAAAACAGCTGGTAATAAACAACAAACACAAAAACACAGTATTAGGGGAACCTCATAACAGAATGGGACACCAGGGCACCAACTGAACAGTATCTTTAATCAGATAGAATATTCACTGATTATGCCAGGAAATTTGGATTTCCAACATGCATCCACAATGACCAAGGGGGTGAGTTTGAGAACCAAGTCTTCTCACAGTTTTGTAAGTATTGCAGCATGACTAGATCCAGGACCACCCCTTACCACCCACCGGGAAATGGCCAGGTAGAACGCTTTTACCGGACATCAATGCAGATGCTTAAAACTCTCACGGACAGAGACGAGATGAACTGGAAAGACTCCCTGAATAAGCTCATATTTGCTTATAACTGTACACTTACAGAGGTAACAGGGTGTTCCCCATTCTATCTACTGTACGGTCACTCTCCAAGACTACCCATTGACATGGTGTTTAACTTGCCCACTCAGAGAGGAAGTAGTAGTCACCATGAGTATGTTGAACATATTGCCAGACAGAATGCCAACAAGTCTGCTCAGTGGAATAAAAGGACATATGATGCCATGGTGAGGAGCTCAGTGTTGCACCCAGGTGATTGAGTGTAAGTGCGGAATATGACTCCTCGTGGTAGATGAGGAAAATTGAGGAATCACTGGGAAGACACCATCCATACTATAATCCGGCAAGTGGGAGAGGATGTCCCGATTTATGAGCTGAGACCTGAACATGGGAAAGAAAAGTCAAGGATACTGCACAGAAACCTTCTTCTGCCTTGTGATCATTTGCCACATTAAGTTAATGTGTGCGCACCTGTAAAGTCTAAAGAGAAAGCTGCAGCTACTGTTAAAGCTCAAGAGGATTTGGAGGACGAGGATGATGAGGATGATTATCACTTTGTGGACTCTCCATTTCGGATAACAGCTTAGGCAACAGAACTGGAAGCCGATGCTTGTGACACATTACGTGACTGAATCTCATCTGAGTGAATCGGCAACTGAATTATGTCAGTCAGAGAGTGACAGCCTCTCTGGGAACCAGGATGTTCAAGGCAACAACTCACCTGACAGCGGAAAGGACTCGCCTCTGCCCTCAGCTGATGATGAACAGGAAAGTGAGAGTGAGAGCAGGCCTCAGAGGCCTCAGAGACGATGTCGGCCACCGAAAATGCTGAGATATCATAAGTTGGGTGCACCGTCCTGTTACAACCTTGTTGCACAACACTCTTACTCAGGGCTTACATCTGGACACAGCCAGTACAGCTTTACCATAACCGGCATCTTTATTTGTATGGCATGTAGACTGATTTAGACAGTTATTACACATATTTCACACCTCACACATATCAGTGACTCGAGTACTAAAAAGGACAAAACTCAAATGTTGGTACTGATACTGATACTGCACTAGAACTGTTGAAAAATTGACTGTGGTTAATCAGAGGGAGGTACAGTGAGCAGTTTTGACACTCCTGCAAACAATGGACTTATGTGTTCTGTGTAACAGAATGTACTAAAAGTGTTTCAGTCTGTAACCATATTGTTCAGTGACTCATGGGTTCTGTGAAGGTGAATGTATCAGAAGAGTTCTAGGTTGTAACGAACACTGTGTTAATGTTGATTACAGTTGAGGAAATAGAGCTTAAATGTAATTGATATTGAGGACAGCATCTGATTTTGAGGGCGAGTATGTGAAGAAAGGAATAACCTTATTGTTGTATTCTGGGTGCTAAGTGGGACCTACTATTAGACTATGTTTTTATGTTCAGATTTGTGGACAGTTTGATATTTCTAATGTTATTTACAGTGACAGTATGTTGAATCACAGCGTTATGTTTGTTTCGAGTGTAGTAGCCAGGAGGCTCCAGTAGGGGGAGTGTAAAGCTGTGAGCTTTATGAGCAGGCGCATCATTGTTTTGCTTCAGTTATTACACTCATAGGTTGAGGAAAGACTGTGTCCACTCTTTCTTTCACAAATATCCCCTTTTCAGCTATGAATGCCTCATAATAATGATGTGTTGATAAATTAATATGTATTCCTAACTGTGAAAGTGTTGTAATGAATGTATTGAATGTGTCTGTTGTGACTGTGTATTTTAATGGAGAAGCTAACCGCCAGCGATGCTAACCCTGCTGTAGCACGTTGACTGCGGGTGTGTGTGGTGATTGTGTATTTTGTGTCGTAGTGTAGCCTGTTTTATGTAACTGGAGTATTTGTATTTCTGTGCTGTAACTGTAATGCGTTGTATTCATTGTTTTGCTTCAGTTTTTACACGCGTGAGCTGAGGAAAGATTGCGTCCACTCATTCTTTCACAAATATCCCCTTTTCAGGGCTTTTACATAAGCACGTCGAGAATAGCAAACTCCACACTGAAACACCTGAGCCCGGGTATCAAACCCAAGCCTTCTTGCTGTGAGTCAAACGTAGTAACCACTGCACCACCGTGCCGCCACCAAATAAATAAATGAATGAATTCAACATGTGAAGCACTGATTTTTTTTTTTTATGTGAATAGTAAAGGGCAGCACGGTAGTGTAGTGGTTAGCACATCCGCCTCACAGCAAGAAGGTCCTGGGTTCAAGTTCCAGGCTCGGCTCAGGTGTTTCTGTGTGGAGTTTGCATTTTCTCCCCGTGCTTGCATGGGTTTTCTCGCACATTAGACTAATTGGCTGTTCCAAATTGCACCTAGGGGTAAGTGTGAGTGTGAATGGTTGTATGTGATGCCCTGCGACACTCTAGCGAACTGTTCAGGGTGTACCCCTCCTTCGCCCAATGTCGGCTGAGATAGGCTCCAGCCTCTTTGTAACCCTAACAGGATTAAGCAGCTCAGCAAATGAGTGATGAAGGAGTGAGTGAAAAGAAATATGTGGTTATAAATAACTAAATAAATAAATAGTACATGAACCAATAATACTTTAAAGTTAAATCCCATTTTAAAATAATTTACCGCATATGAAATTTAATGTCATGTATCTAAAAAAATTAAATCTCAATTAAATTAAATCGTGGTGATGTAGTGAAAACCAGTGGTGTAGTGGTTAGAGTGCTGGGCTCATGATCGAGTGGTGGTGGGTCAAAACCCTTTTAGATTCCCACTGTGCTAAGATCCCTGGGCAAGGTCTTTACCACAGGTGTGCCTCTGTCCACCCTTGCAGTATAAATGGGTACCAGTATATACTAGCGTCGCATCCAGGAGGAGTTAAACTTCTGGTCGCTACACACTATAAAAACTGGAATAAGCTCTGACTCTAGTGAGTCATTAGGCGCGGGTGTAAAAAGACCCCGTATCTGAAAAAAACCCCCATTAATATTCTTGTAGTTCATGTGATCACAAATCATGAGAGCAAACATGTTAAAATGCAGCTTCAAACGTTTCTATTTTCCACATAATCACACAATAATCACATGACATGAGACAACTACATTCTACTCATTGTTTTTTTTTCAGAATCATGTGGCGGGCCAACAAACAGGAAGTGGAAAAATTTAGTGATGAACTATTGATATGGCCGAGCGATCGTGTCACTCTTTGCACTCAGAGTTAAGGAGGTCACAATGATCAGAATTAAGAGTGAAATAAAGCAACCATTCAGAGTCAAGAGTTTAAATCTCTATTAAAATAGGAGTAATTGATTGGCCGCCCTTTGAATTTGCATATAAATTAAATTTCTTTATCAGTCCGTCCACTTGTTTCCCTTCTGAGAGATTTCACTCATCCGTCTCTCACACACTGGAGAATGACAGAGGGACAGAGGGAAAATTTACTTCCTCTTTAATTAAACATTTTTTTTTAATGAGTGTCAATCTTCTCTTACAACAATGACTCAGAAATCTGTCAGTATTTTTAGATAAATCCACCAAAGTTACAACACAAAGCTGATGTACTGACGTCCGATTCTCCATCCTGGTCCTGTTTATATTAATATTCTGACATCATAACCTGTCTTGCCTTTTTGGCTTCTGATTTCCTTTTATGGTCAAAGTTTCCTGTCCTCTGCTTGTAAGCATGTTTGCCTCACAGCAAGAAGATCCTGGGTACGATTCCGAGGGTCAGGCAGTTCAGTGTAAAATTTGTATGTTCTCCTCATGCTTGCGTGGGTTTCCTCAAGTTACTCTGGTTTCCTCCCACAGTCCAAAGATATGCACATTAGGCTAACTGGCTGTTCCAAATTGCCCCTAGGTGTGAATGTGAGGGTGAATGGTTGTGTGTATGCTTGTGTTGTGGTGCAATGGTCTGGCGAGCTGTTCATGGTGTACCTGCCTTTGCCCAGTGTTGGCTGAGATAGCCTCCAGCCTCCCGGTAACCCTAAAAGGATTAAGCGGTTCAGCAAATGATGAATGAGTGAATGTTTTTTTTTATTATTCTGAATTGGGTCCCTCATTGATTGCTGACACCTGATGCTTATCTCCTCTTTAGCCTGAGTTGAAACTCACACTATACTTTTAATTTAAATACTAATAAATGGTTTAATTAGGAGACCCTATCCCACCAATTGGGGTCATTGGGGTCATGACCTTACCGCAGTCTTTGATACAGTGGACCACAACATTTTATTATCTCGTTTACAACACCTAGTGGACATTCGTGGAACTGCACAGGAACGGTTGAATTTCTATCTGGCAGGTAGAACCATTAGTGTAAACATTGCTGGTTCTGAATTCTCCTCCGCTCCCCTGTTATGTGGGGTTCCACAGGGCTCAATCTTAGGGCCACTGTTTTTCCCACTCTATATACTTCCTCTGGGCTTTATTCTTAGAAAGCATGGTATCTCCTTCCACTGTAACACTGATGATAGTCAGATTTATGTACCACTAAAGCGGAAGGATGCCTTTTCATTTGCACCTCTCCTTGTATGCCTCAATGACATGAAAGCTTGGATGGCCCTTAACTTTTTAAATTTTAATATCAAAAAAATTGAAGTGATGGTGTTTGGTCCTAGTGGCTCCTGTCAGTCTCCTCCTGGTGACCTGGGTCCCTTGGCACTGTATGTAAGGCGTACGGTCACAAATCTGGGTTTTAAGATGGTCCAGCTTTTTTCATTTAAGGGAGATGGCAAAGGTGAAACCCATCCTTTTGAGACAGCACTTTGAGTCAGTAATCTATGCCTTCATCACGTCTCGGCTGGATTACTGCACTGCACTTTATTTTGGTGGCAGCCTTCTCTCTCACGTCTCCAGCTGGTTCAAAATGTAGCTGCATGTCTTTTAACTGGAGCAAGCAAGAAAGATCACATTACACCCATTCTGGCTTTTCTTCACTGGTTACCGGTGTATTTCAAAGTTCACTTTTATTTGTTTTTAAATCCTTAAATGGCCTCACCCCGCCTTGCCTCTCTGAGCTGCTTCATCCATACGCTCCTACCCGGTCTCTGCTGTACCGAAATCAAAGCAGAAGCTTAGAGGGGACACAGCGTTTTCCATCACTGCTGCTAAATTGTGAAACAAACTGCCCTTCCATGTTAGACAGGCCCTTCATTGTCCACTTTTCAAGTTTCAAGTTTCAAGTTTATTTGTCATATACAGGTAACAATGAAACATCACTACCGGCAATGAAATTCTT
>JBCNYH010000009.1:4022144-4032386 GCA_039654325.1 Tandanus tandanus
CCTCAGTTAAGGTCAGTGTTCATGACTCCACCATAAGAAAGAGACTGGGCAAAAATGGCCTGCATGGCAGAGTTCCAGGATGAAAACCACTGCTGAGCAAAAAGAACGTTAAGGCTCATCTCAATTTTGCCAGAAAACATCTTGATGATCCCCGAGACTTTTGGGAAATACTCTGTGGACTGATGAGACAAAAGTTTAACTTTTTGGAAGGTGTGTGTCCCATTACATCGGCGAAAAAGTAACACCGCATTTCAGAAAAAGAACATTATACCAACAGTAAAATATGGTGGTGGTAGTCTGATGGTCTGGGGCTGTTTTGCTGCTTTAGGACTTGGAAGACTTGCTGTGATAAATGGAACCATGAATTCTGTTGTCTAGAAGGAGACAACTGAATCCTGAAGGAGAATGTCCGGCCATCCGTTAGTGACCTCAAGCTGAAACGAACTTGGGTTCTGCAGCAGGACATTGATCCAAAACACACCAGTAAGTCCACCTCTGAATGGCTGAAGAAAAACAAAATGAAGACTTTGGAGTGGCCTAGTCAAAGTCCTGACCTGAATCCTATTGAGATGCTGTGGCGTGACCTTAAAAAGGCGGTTCATGCTCGAACAACAACAACAATTCTGCAAAGATGAGTGGGCCAAAATTCCTCTACACCGCTGTAAATGACTCATTGCAAGTTATCGCAAACGCTTGATTGCAGTTGTTGCTGCTAAGGGTGGCCCAACCAGTTATTAGGTTTAGGTGGCAATCAGTTTTTCACACAGGGCCATGTAGGTTTGGATTTTTTTTCTCCCTTAATAATAAAAACCTTCATTTAAAAATTGCATTTTGTGTTTACTTGTGTTGTCTTTGACTAATATTTAAATTTGTTTGATGATCTGAAACATTTAAGTTTGATGATCTAAAAGTGTGACAAACATACAAAAAAATAAGAAATCCGGAAGGGGGCAAACACTTTTTCTCACCACTGTATATATATGTACAGCACAGTTTTGGCTGAGATGGGCATCAGTCTCCTCACGACCCTAATAGGATTCAGCAGTTCAGCAAATGAGCGAGTGAGGATGTGAAGTTCTATGAAAAGAGGGCGGTAGCGGTATATTCATTTAACAGCACATTCTTATTTTCCAATATCTTATTTTCATCAGTGTGTGCGATAGCTTTAGCTGGAGAGAGTGTAAAAGGTGTATATGTGTGTGTGTGTGTGTGTGTCTGTGTGTGTGTGTGTTCTAAATGGCGTCGGCAGGTCATTAGCCATGGCGTATAAGCATTGATCAGTGAAAATGGACACGGCTTCATTTAACAGCGTTGGCGTTAATTAAAGCTTGTGCATGTATGTGTGTGTGTTTGTGTGTGTGTGTGTGAGAGAGAGAGAGAGAGAGAGAAAGAGAGAGAGAGAGACAGAGATCACCTTCAGCCCTCATTACATTCTCTCCTGATGGACTGAGGAGTCACATTTCCTGACACGCACTACATCACACTGTATAATGTTGTCTAAGAAATAAAGCTTAACCTTTTAAAAGATTCCAACAGTTATTAATAAATGATTAATGCTGTTAATAAGTTTTACTTATGTCCATGTAATTATCAATACATGGACAACATGTTTACTTCGCATATATGAATGTACAGCATTTCGATTTGGCAGCATTTCGATTTGGGCATGGCTCCGTCACAGCAAAAAGATCCTGGATTTGAGTCCCAGGCTGGGTGAGGGCATTTCTGTGTGGAGTTTGCATGTTCTCCCTGTGCTTGCATGGGTTTCAGTCCAAAGACATATACATTAGGCTAGTTCCAAATTGACCCTAGGTGTTACTGTGAGTGTAAATGGTTGTGTGTATGTTGGCTCTGCAGTGGTCTGGCGAGCAGTTCAGGATGTACCCCACCTTCAGCCACTCTTGGCTGATATAGGCGCCAGCCTCTTTGCAACCCCAGCAAGATTAAGCAGTTCAGCAAATGATGATGATGATGATAATGAAACCAATACATTAGCTTGTTGCCCATCAGATGCCTCACAAATTGTTCATTCATTTTCCAAGCTGCTTAATCCTAATTAGAGTCATGGGAGGCTGAACAGCTCGAGAGACCACTGCAGGGCCAACACACACAACCATTCATATTCACACATAGGGGCAATTTGGAACAGCCAATCAGCCTACTGTGCATGTTTTTGGACTGGGGAAGGAAACCAGAGTACCTGGAGGAAACCCACACAAGCAAGGGGAGGACGTGCTCCACACAGAAACGCCCCAAGCCCGGGAATCGAACCCAGGACCTTCTTGCTGTGAGGTGAACATGCTAACCACTGCGCCATCATGCCGCCACCTCACAAATCATATCAAACAGACAACAAAGGCTTCAAACAAAGTTTCAAAAACATCCATACTTGTATAGGAGGGTGTCCCTTAAAAGCAGATGGCCAATAAGACACCTGGGATGAGCACGTGATGACAGCAACAGTTCTAAAGTCCAAATCTCCAGTATCCAGCTGAGGTAATCCGCAGAACTATTTAACACTCAGCTAAAAGATGTCTGGAAACGCGTCGTACGGCAATCAGACTTCCGGACCCTCTTGTGTATTCCGCTTGGACTGTTAATTAACACTCAGAACTTGCGTCCATCTGTTGCAGAAGATTTCACCACCACATGAGCTCCAAATCTCTATACAAGGTTATACGTCAAGGGCATTGGCTTGGCGAGAAGTAGAACCCACTCACTCTCTGGGGATCCACTGTGAATGAGATGCATCTTCTCCAACGTCTTTGGAGTTCTGCAGTTATACCCACCACACTGAGTCGAACTACTGTGCCTGCAAAGATTGTGACCACACCAATTACCCCCAAACTATTCCCACGAGGCATGATAAGCCATGAAAGGTAGCCTCGATATCTCTCTAAACAAATGGCTTCCTTCTTCCTGTTAAAATTCTCCTCCAAAATAAAGACTGTAATCAGACTACCCACAAACACAGGTTTCTCTACTCAGAGGAGGGTTTAAGAATCATCTTGATGGTAAAGAGAATAGAACACGATGGTGGAGTCAAGGACCATACTTTTGATGGATTTATTGACCTCTTAATAAAACTCTTTGACCTACTTGATGAAACAGAGGGAACCACTGCTTCTTGGTACTTGCTTCTTTGTTGGCTCAGAGTCAGCACTCCTACAGGGGACCTGGCAACCCTTTGTGCAAATCTGTTGGTTGGCATTATATTTAATTATTCCCATAAACTCTGTGGAAAGTTGCCACTTTTGTTCTGCTCTCTACTTTGCTTTTAGGATTTCCCAGAGAAGAACCACATCTGACATGGGATTGGCAGAATGGCCAACTGGCAGAAGATACCAGTTGGCAGGGATGCAGGCTTTTAAACTGGACTTTGATAACAAGATGGATGGTCCCTTTCCTCTTGGGTCCAGAGGATGTGGCATCCATTAATTTATTTGTTTATTTGCCAAAACACTTAATCTGACTATGGTAGAACCCTAAACACCCTCAACGGCTCACCAGACCATCGCTGGGCCACACACATACAACCATTCACACTTACACTTGCACCTAGGGGCAAGTTTGAACAGCCAATGAGCTTAATATGCTTGGAATGTGGGAGGAAACTTAAGGTACCTGGAGAAAACCTACACCCATTATTCTCACCGAGCCTGGATAGTGAACCCAGCACCATCTTATTTTGAGGTGGACGTGTTATCTATGTTGAGGAAAAAAATCTGGGGTATAAGGTGATATTGGGGGTGCTGTGTGTTTTGGACCCTTGAACTGTGGAAGCCCTAAGGCCCTATCACATACTCGAATTAATTATTGATCAATAACAGCATCAACATGAATATGAATATGAATACAGAAATTGTAATATCTGTGGAATTATATATTTCCTTTATTTAAGGACATTTGTAATCCTTAAATGAAGAACTGTCCAATGAAGTCATCTCTAATAAAAAAAAATATTTAAATCGTTAATGATTATACCTATAGAAGAGCAATTGTATGATTTACTGCACCGTTTAATTATTGGATGATTTATGTGACTATTGTATGTGGAGTTTATTCACTGAAGTAAGTGTAAGATTATTTTATTTCGGCCATTCCACTCTGTACAAGGACCTTGAAAAAGCTACAAAATGTCCGTCCTAAGCGACAGGGGGAGTCAAGTTCAGACCTTTCAAGGTCAAGTTGACATACATATGATGTCATTTATCAGAAAAAGCCGTAGTTAACAAGGGAAGTCTCGATGCACCAATCAGAGATGACATATACAGTATGATGTCATTCTGTCGTTTCTTGGAAACAGAGCCAGAGGGACCAATCAGAGTGGAATGGCCACATATAAGCCAATGCAGAGCTGATAGACGGGGTCCAAGGTCCTTTCTCTTTTTTCTCTTTCACAATTTCGTCTGTGTGAATGATTGTGTGCTTTTTTACACCATCGTGCCACCCATGTGACAATATTTTTTTTCAAAAATAAAATTTTAATTTGGGGTAGCCATAGTCTAAAGGTTAGAAAAGCAGGTTTGGAAATAAAAGGTTGCTGGTTTGATTCCCGAACTGTCAGGAAAAATGTGTGGCGGCGGGGGGGAGTGAGCAGCACCTTCCACTTTCTCTACCTTCATGACTGAAGTGCACTTGAGCAAGGCACTTAACCCCCAACTGCTCCCTGGGCGCTGCTATGTGGAAGCCCACTGCTCTGAGTGTGTGTGTGTGAGCTCAGTGTTTACATTTGTGTGTGCTCAGTGTATATATGTGTGCATGTGTGTGCTCACTTTGTTGGGTTAAATTTATTCATTTTCTAAACCACTTATTTAAGGGTCGTGGCTTAGGCTGGAGCCTATCTCAGCTGACCGAAAGCAGGGTACACCCTGAATAGCTTCACAGGCCATCAAAGGGCTGACACGCATACAATTATTCACACTCACTCTCACACCTAGGGGAAATTTGGAACAGCCAGTTAGCCTACTGTGCATGGTTTTTTTTTGGACTGTGGGAGGAAACTGGAGTACCCAGAGGAAACCCACGCAAACACAGGAAGAACATGCAAACTCCACATAGAAACCCTTGAGCCCGGGAATCGAACCTAGGTCTTTTTGCTGTGAGGCGGACGTGCTAACCACTGCGCCACCGTGCCGTCCTGAATGGCTTAAATGCAGAGGCAAATTTCCCTTGTGGGATTATTACAGCATACCAAAATAAATATATAACAAACTTGATTCCTCTGACCACAGAACAGTTTTTCACGTTGCTTCAGTCATTTTATCAGACCACAATCCTTGGCCCAGAGATGACGGTGGCATTTCTGGATCATGCACACATAGGGCTTTTTGCGTTGCACGATAGAGCTATAACCTGCATTTGTAGATAACACAGAGAACTGTGTTAATCGATAATGATTTCTGGAAGTGTTCCTGAGCCCATGCCGTGATTTCCATGACAGCATCATGCCTGGTTTTAATGTAGTTCTGCTTGAGGGCCTGAAGATCATAGGCTTTCAGTATTGATTTCGGGCCTTGTCCCTTGCGGACAAAGATTTCTCCAGATTTTCTGAATCTTTTGATGATATTGTGTACTGTAGATGATGAGATATTCAAATTCTTCACAATTTTACACTGAGTAACATTATTCTGAAATTGTTCCACAATTTGTAGATGGATTTTTTTGCATATTAGTGAACCTCTGCTCAGATGCTAGTTTTATGTTCCTCTGGCTGTTTCTTTTAGTACCACTTACTTTTTTAGCCTTTTGTTGCCCTGTCCCAATTTTTTGGAGATGTGTTCCTGCCATCAAATTCAAAATAGGCTAATAGGTTCCATGTTCTACTGTGAATCAAATATGGGTTTTTTAGCTTTAAAAATCCCTGCACTCTGTTTTTATTTACATTTTTCACTGCATCCCAACTTTTTTGAATTGAGATTGTACAAGTAAAAGGTGCTATTTGTTAAGGGCTGTACCAACTTCTGAAGGTTTTTCCTTTAAGTAAAAATCAATAGTCATAAGAGCCAGGGTACTGCCATTCTCCAGTCCTCTTGTATTCATGGTTACATTTTTAATTTTTTATTTCTTCCTTTGTTGTAGAACCACCATCTCCAATCACCTCCACTCATATGCATTAAACACCATAAACACATTACAAGAGTGCATGTGTTTCCTGAACATCACACTATATCTAATTAATAATAATAAATTCATTCATTCATTTTCAGAACCGTTTAGACCTACTAGGGTTGCCAGGGTGGGGTACATCCTGAACAGCTCACCAGTCCATTACAGGGCCAACACACACAAACACCTAGGGGCAATTTGGAACAGACAATTAGCCTAACATGCATGGCTTTGGGAGGAAACCCAATCAAGCATGGGGAGAACATGCAAACCCTCCACAGAAAGGCCCACACTGAGTCTGGGACTTGAACCCAGAACCTTCTTACTGTGAGGCAGTTGTTCGTACCACTACGCCACAGTGCTGCCCCACAATCACAAAGAAATAATAAAAGATTATAATTTTATACTTTGTTATGATAATAATAAATGCTCCTAACCTTATTGCCAGCTTGTATTAATCAGGTAAGGCTCGAACTTCCTCACAAAACGTTTCTGTAACCCTGAACATTTCAGTTAACAAGTTTCTGCCTGCATATGTCTGGCTGCTTCATTCTGCTAATGAAGAAGGAAAAGGACAAGTGCACTTCATCCGAAAAACATTCCTATCAGACTCACAGCAAGATCTACAAATTTCAGAACACTCTGAGCTCTTAATGTGCTCGAAGTGCCATGTGATTGATGTACTGTATTTCATTAATAATGTCAATAAGTGTTTTATAGCACTCACTCACTCTCATCTGCTTAATCCTATTACGGTTGCAGGGAGGCTGGAACATATCTCCAGTCGCCGGACCATCGCAGAGCAAAACACACATACAACCCTGCACACTCACACCTATGGACAATTTGGAACAGCCAATTAGCCTAATGTGCATGTTTTTAGACTGTGGGAGGAAACCAGAGTATCGGAGGAAACCCACACAAGCACAGGGAGAACATGCAAACGCCACACAAAAATGCCTGAGCCCGGGAATCAAACCCAGTACCGTCTTGCTGTGAGGCGGACATGCTAACCACAGTGCCACCTGTTTTATAGCATTAAAGCGCCATATGAAAGATAACAACACACACACACACACACACACACACACACACACACACACACACACACACTCTGAGTAAATCTGAGTGATTTCTATCTTGACTTTAGCACTACAAAGTGTTTCAGAAAGGTTCTTGATGTTAATTTTGTTCAGGCACACACCCAGTTGATCTGCTGAGGTTAAACCCATTTATTTAGCTTGTTCCAAAGTGAATACGGTTAAGGGGGGAAAAAACAGCATGAAAGAAACAGGTTGAAGGGAGAGCTTCAAGTAATGGTGAGGGTGAAGTAAAGGTTAGGAAGTAAATAAATTCTTTACTAAACTTTGAACATTTGAGCTCAAGCAGAACACCATCAGTGCACTGTGTGTGTGTGCGAGTTTATTAAGAACTGTTCTCTGTACTGAAATCCTATTAGACTGTTTACATGATATGCAACAGTATCAAAAAGAGAAGAAAAAAAAATCTCATCCACATCCCATATTAACAAGGACTGAGTGAAGAGAGTCTTGTACTTCAGGTTCCTGTGCTTGCACATGGATGACGACCTATCCTGGAACGCTAACACCATTGCACTAGTAAAGCATGCACAGCAGCAACTCCTTGTCTTAAGGATACTCAGGAAAACCAGCTTGGTGGATGAACTGCTGGTGAACTGCTTTATCAAGAGTGTACTGAGGTACTGCATCACTGCTTGGTTTGCCAGGTACTCCATAACACACAAAAAAGCACTCCAGAGGGTTATCTCCTCTGCTCAAATGAATAAATAAATAAAATAATCAGCTGCTCTCTCGCCTCCCTAGAGAACATCTACAGAACACACTGCCTCAGAAGAGTGCTCAGCGTCCTCAAAGCTCTATCTTACCGTGGGCACCACCTGTTTGGACTCTTGCCCTCTGTAATTAAAATGCAGACAAAGAGATAGCCAAAGAAGTCCTGCATTCAAATGTTTTGTTGGAGAGCCTTTAGACTTGGTTAGAGCGCATGGTATTGTTGCTTCAGTTAGTCAGGACGAGGCTCAGCAACATTAATATAGCAATAAAATGAAGTCAGCTGATTTGCTGAATGTACTGAAAGAGCAGGTTATCGCATCGATGGACTTTTCAATGGACTACCATGATGGTACGGATATAAAATGGAGACTCAAATAATGAAAGAGTGGTTCAGGGAGCATGAGGAATCATTTTCACATATGTATTGGCACCCAAGAGTCCTGACCTTAAAACCCTATTGAAAATTTCCGGGATGTGCTGGAGAAGACTTCATGGAGTGGTTCAGTTTTTTTCTCATCATCAATTCAAGATGTCGGTGAAAAATGAACCCAACACTGGATGGAAATAAATGTTGTCATGCTGCTTAAGTTAAGACAACACCATGGCAATGATGTGCTATAATCAATGCTAAAGGCAGTCCAATAAATATTACAGTGCATAAGGTGTTTTATGGCCCAGGCAGTGTGTAATGTCTGTGTGAGATACCAAGATGGACGCAAATGTGCAATTATTATTTTTTTTTTGTTTGTTTGTTGTCGTTGTTCCAAAAAAGCTCTCTATTAAACCGTGAGGGGATCTCATGAGTACAGCCCTCTTTAAGGTTTTTGATAGAATTTAAATCTAGGCTCTGATTGGATCATTCCAAGCATTCTTCTTTTTATTCTGGAGTTTTCCTTTGCCGATATGGATTGTGCTGGATCAGAGCTCCATCCCACCTGAAGAGAAGCAGCCCTGTATCATAATGCTCCCGCCACCATGCTTCACCATGGGTATGATGTTCGTAATGATAAGCTGTCTTGTTTTTGTACCCAACATATCTTTTAGATTGATGCTCTTATCAGACCTTAACAACTTTACCTACGTGGTTTTCCTGCATGGTGATTTAGGTGGATTTTATTTTTTTCCCCTATGCTAAAGGGTTTCCCTCTAGCCACCGTACCTCTTAGCTCAGATCTGAGGGAATATGAGAGATTCTAACCCTACTTGGCCGATTTTCCTTTAGCTTGCTTGTCAGCATTCCTCATAATTTTTTTCATGCCCTTTCATCTATTTTTGACAGACATACTGTTCTTTGTAATGTCACGTTGGTGCCTCATTTTTCCCAGTTTTTGATGACGGCCTTCATATTGTTCCATGGTGTATCTAATGTTCTGGAAATTCTTTAATACCCCTCTTCTCATCTATACCTTTCGACAATGGATTTGTGTATGTGCTTAGTAAACTATCTGTGGACCTTGGCTTCAGTAACCAAAAAATAAAATAAAAATAAAGTAAAAAAAAAAAATACTTGGGGTTTAATCAGAATAATTTCATTAATGACAGGTGTTTAATAATTACAGGTAAATATGAGATAGAATGAGGACAGTCACATTCTCCTGTGTGGTTCCTGTATTACATTAGCCATGATTTATTTTGATTTCAGCTTTTATACATTGCTAGATGGTATGTAAACTTTAATAAGCTCCTGTACCATCTACAGCAACATTCTGACCAATCAGAGTCCAGATTTTAACAACACTGTGGTTTTTTTTCAACATTTGGGTACAAATTTTGATCCTCAGCTCTAGTTTCTGTCTACACACACACACACACACACACACACACACACACACGAAAAAATAGAAATATTAAATTAAAAAATAAAATAAAATAAAATTGTGTGTGTTTTAATCAAGGTGCTCCAGTTTTTTTCCCACACCTTCTCCGAATGCTGATGGATGAGCGATTTTTCTAGAGTGTATTCCCTAGAATAGAGCCATTATGGATTTGGAATTTTTACTTTTACTAGATAACATTGATGAAAAAAGCCCTGCAATGATCTGGCAAGCTGTCCAGGGTGTACTCTGCCCTCGCCCAGAGTCAGGTCAGGTGGGCGCCAGCCTCCCCGCGACACTAATTAGGATTATTCGGTTCAGAAAATGAATGAAGGAATGATGAGCAAAAGTTAAGCTTGGAGCAAAGTCCCAAGAGCCAGAGTCATCAGAGCGAAGGATCGGTCTGACAGAACACATGCCTTCGGCTGCCACCCAACTCACAATGCACCCGACCCCTAATGCCCCTCCCACAGGTGGTGGGTCCATAGGAGGGCAGACCCATGTCT
>JBCNYH010000009.1:4046904-4057005 GCA_039654325.1 Tandanus tandanus
GGGCATCTGATTAGAATGCCTCCCGAACGCCTCCCTGGTGTGGTGTTTCGGGCATGTCCAACCGGGAAGAGACCCCGTGGCCGACCCAGAACACGCTGGAGGGACTACGTCTCTCAGCTGTCTGGGAACACCTTGGCGTCCCCCTGGAAGAGCTGGAGGAAGTGGCTGGGGAGAGGGACGTCTGGACCCCACTGCTTAGGCTGCTGCCCCTGCGACCCGACCCCAGAAGAAGGGGAAGAAGATGAATAAATGAAATAAATAACTATCCTGTCCATATAATTATGAATGAGACATAAATCATTGGATGCAGTTCATCCTTTACTTTATTGACTTATCAGTCAATGTACAGACAATAACAACTTAAAGTTTGATTCACACAGCCTGAGGAAACCAATCGTTCATTCATTCATTCATTTTCTGAACCGCTTAATTCTAATTAGGGTCGCGGGCAGGCTTGCGCCCATCTCAGCCGAATCTGGGCAAGGGCAGAACACATCCTGGACGGCTCGCCAGGCCATCGCAGGGAAACCAATCAGTAGACCTATATATACAACATTTAGTTGCTAGATTTAGATGTAGCTGGTGTAGACCTAGGCATGCTTAAGACTTAGTTAAGCCCATTCAAATTGACTCAATTGATGTTAAGTTGCAGACACAGGCAGATCCAGTCTAGGCTTAGGCTTGAGCCAGATAAAGAAAAATGTTCCAAAAACCTGGTAAATATGCATGGTATAAGTAAGAGTGTTTCCATCTTTAGTGAGGCCTATAAACAATTACTGGCAGGTTTTTAAAGTTTATTTTGACTGGAAGTTTCGGATCGTCACAGCATGATACCTGGCAGGTTGCAGTAATGCACAAGTATTGCACCACTACAAGCACTTTTTTCCAAGCATAAACATATTTGTGCATTTAAAACAATATGCTAATGTTTAACATGTCTTTTCTTTATCAGACCTTTGTAAATGCAACCTACCAAGAATGTCCTACCTAAAATTATGGAAATAAAAATGCATTACAATCTCTCTCTCTGCCATTCAAAACAATAGGAAGCCAATCTGAATCGTCCTGAAAGCTAGGTTCCACAAATGAACAATAGGCGGTGCTGCGGACTATCCAAATTTGGAAATATGGCTGTGGCCGGCCGAAAGCAGAGTTATCACTGTATTAGTTTTGAACAATAGGTGCATATAATTTTTAAAATATTATACCACCAATAACTGTAAAATAATTGTAAAACTATATTCACATGGTTTATTTCTACCAGGAGGTATAAAACACATTTATTTTAGTTGTCTGTTATCTGAAGCAATTGATAAATAAAAAACTATTTTAATAATAATGTAAATATATATACATTCAAATTTTTTGAGGGCCCCTCACGGCCAGGCTATACGTATGCATCTATGCATTCACTGAGAGACGACAGTTTAACATTTAACACTGGGAAACTGGTTATACAACCATAAATGTTCCCAAAATATACTAATAAATATAATCCATACATTTTTATGAGTTTTGGAGAGTTTTATGAGGAAAATTATAATGTTAAAGGAATGTTAAAGAAATGTTACTTATCAATGTTATAAACTAACCCTAAAATAACCCCCAGTGAATGTTACAAGAACGTTCTGTGTTTGCTGGGTTCTCACTAACTAACCCATTTACCAAAGCCCTTAATCCTATTAGGGTCGTGGGTAGGCTGAGCCTATCTCAGCCTACATTATGAGAAGGAGAGGTACACCCTGAACAGCTCACCAGTCCATCGCAGGGCTAAGACACACACAACCATTCACACTCACACTCACACCTAGGGGCCATTTGGAACAGCCAATTTGCCTAATGTGCATGTTTTTTTTCCAAACCCACGATTTAAACCCAGGATCTTCTTGCTGTGAGGCTAACCCCTGTGCCACTGTGCCGCCCTACTTAGAAATAGAAATTATATCAGAATAATTCTGCAACTAAAGCCAATAGATGTGGGGGTTTTTTAAGCCTTCTAATCTGCCACAACAAATACAGCCTGAGATTGATATTTCTGATCCACGATGACAGTAATAAAACCATTTCTTTTTTTTTTTTTTATAGAAAAAAAAAGTTCTGAGAGGAATGCTAATACTGAACATTTTTACAAACACCTTAAATGATCCAGTTTTACACCAGGCTCGCACTGTTTAACAAGAAAAAGTAAAAGTTTCTGACAGCTTTATTTACAGTATTGAATCAACAATAAATGGATTAAGTGTGAATTTTTCGCTTGGTACTTCATTCATTCATTCGAACCGCTTAATCCTGGGCGAGGGCAGAGTACACTCTGGACAGCTTGCCAGGCCATCTTAGTGCAGAAACACACTGACAGCAACCTAACGGCCTACTCTTTATGAATGACAGCAACGGTTCTTTTACATGCCTCTCACCACAGACAGTGAGAGATATGGCTGGGCTTTGATAACCCAGTTAGCTGTACTGGGGGGACAGCAGTGACAACCCGGTGATAGTGGGGCTTGAACCCCGACCTTCAGATCAGTAAGCCAGCACCCTACCACAGGGTCACCTCCCTCACTTGGTACTTAAATATCTAAATTTACTGTATTACTAAAATATTTTGGCCATTTAAGTTGTGCTTTGTTTGTTTATCTGTTTGATTTATTTAAATTTTTATTTTTTAATTAAATGTTTTTATTTTTTATGAATTTTTTTGCTATTTTTTTTAGAGTTTGTTTGGAATAATCTTTGATTTTAAAATATCCTACTGTGATATCTGTCTATGCTCTCAAAATAATTATGATAAAGGACCAGTCTGACCAAAAACAACTGCAGAGATGAAGTACAGGAAAAAGTATAGTTGATTTGTGGGTAGAAGAACGCACACACACACACACACACACACACACACACACACACACACACACACACACACACACACACACACACACACACATAACCCTGCAAAAAATGTTTTATAGAAAAAGGTCTCAAAGCAATCTTGTTCTAAATAATTTTCCTTAGATTCACAAGGGATGGAAGTTCAAAGAGTTCACTACACAATGAAGACCACCTTCCAGACTATTTTCCACCTTTCAGATTATTTTGGGATGTCCAATGTAATGGGCAGACCACTTAGCTATGCTCTCCTGGGAGCTGTACTCCATGTCCCGTTGTCTCTTTGTCAGTGTGTTACATTACCTGTACGCGCAGTGATGATGTCACAGAAAGGGTGCTACCACCCTGGGACATCCTACCCTCAGAGCTTCACACACTACTTCTAGTTATGGTGTAAAGTTACTCAAATGGAATCTGGTGGGATTGATGAAATGGGCAGTTTGGGAAAATTATCTGTCTTTAGATATGATAATATGTTCACTAGACAGACTAGATATGTTCACTATACAGGTGTCCCTTTGTCCCTGACTGAAGTGCGTAGCAGTGTAAGGTAGGCGATATGTTAAGGAGCAAGGCTCATTCTGGACACTCAGAGATACCGGTTCTAGTTAAAGCTTAATTAGTGAGAATGGGGTTAAAACAGACAACCAGAAGAGCTCAGCAGGAAATTACTAGACTGTTCATGTAAAGTAGTGATGACCGATTCACGAACGGATCGTTCAAAAGAATCGATTCATTTAAGTGAACGAGTTGAATAGATTCGCAAACACAACTGAATCCATTCACCAGCACTTTGCTAATATAACTGTCTATTATCACACAAAGTAGTCGGAATCACTCACTCAGTCTCAAAGCCGGCGGAGGCGAAAGTGCTGTGTGACACACTGTGCAGCAGGCAGTCTCTATGGTAAGATCTCTGATCGTATCGCAAGACTAACTTGCGCAGACAGACGGACCAAAGTAGTGAACTGCTGAATCATTGAGCGACTGAATCGAGTTAGCAAATCAGTAACTCGTCAAATCGTTCAGTGAATCACTAACTCGCTGAATCGTTCAGCGAATCACTAACTCGCTGAATCGTTCGCGAACTGCTAAATCGCTGAATCGTTCACAGACTGCTAACTTGGAATCATTTAGCGAGTGTTTATATACTAGTGGAAAATCTTTATAGATTTTTGTAATTTGCAAATTAGATCATTCATAGATATAAAAAATTGGAAAAGAGAGATTGAATGTTTGACTGATTAGATAGATAGTTCTTTATTATCATTAACAATTATACTATGTACAATAGTGCAACGAAATTGTAGTACTGTCAGTGTCCTGTCAGTGTCCAGTTAAATGTTATTATTATTATTAGTAGTAGTAGTAGTAGTAGCAGTAATAGTATTCATTTTCTAATGCGAGGGCAGGGTATACCATGAACAGCTCTCCAGGCCATTGCAGGGCCAACACACATACAACCATTCACACTCACACTCACACCTAGGGGCAATTTGGAACAGTGAATTAGCCTACTGTGCAGGTTTTTGGACTGTGGGAGGAAACTGGAGTACCAGGAGGAAACCCACGCAATATTATTATTATTATTATTATTATTATTATTATTATTTTATATTAGGTTGCACAAATAAAATTGGCTTACACTGTTGTAGCAACCCTGTTATTGTCAATTCCAATCATTATTTCACTATAGGCAATGATGAAGTAAATAAAGTAAAATAAAATAAATAAATAAACTCTGCTGGTGGGATATCCCAGGGTGGTAGCGCCCATCTCTGTGAAAGAGATATCATAGAGTGTGTAGGTTATGTGGCAAACTATCCTGACACAGTGACAATGAGACAGTGGGACACAAAGTCCAGCCCCAATGGAGCATCACTATGTGGTTTTCCCATCCCACAATGATGTAATGACACTGCACGAGTTGCATCACTAGCTATAGAATTAATGCAAATCCACAAATCTGCTCACTAATCCCCATTTTGACCTGAAAAAAGATAAATTTCCCCATAACAAAAAAATATGGGATCTGCTTGTGTATAAATTGCATTTGTGTTATACATCACTGTCTATTAGTGGCAGAATAAGCTGAAAATGTTTGCTCTTTGTGCTCAGCATCTGTCTATTTAGGCACATAATCGTGTCAAGCATGGAGCCAGAAATGTGAGCACCACTCATACCTTGTATATGGTTTAAAAATGGAGAAAAAATGCTGTAAAAAGTGCAAAGGGAATACACTGTCATCCCTGACTCCCATCAATAGTTACCATACCACATTACTTCTCTTTCGCATAATGTTAAGCCAACACTGGTAGTCCGATTGATCAACTGGTTTGATAGCAGATCTCAAGGTAGGTTCCATCTATTCCCTTTGCATCACACCGGTGAATAGCAGTTGTATTTTGGCTTGTAAGCTCTTTGTATTTGGTGTGTTGTTTATCAAGGGCTGAATGGCTTCTCTTGCTCTCTGCTGTGGCTCAATTTCGCTATAATGAGGTGGGTTGAGCAAGCACAATTGCAAGGAGAGACGAGAGGAAAACCCAAATTAATTTTTATAGCAAGTCTTCTCTTACATGGGTGGAAAAAATAGTACACAAAAAGTCTAATATAGAGCAGAGATTCCTAGCCCTGGTCCAGGAGAAACCCAGTGCTCACAAAACGTCATTCAACTAATACATTAAAGTGCATATGACATGAAAAAATATCTGAAATAACATATAAATAATAAAGATATAACTAATGTTGATCAAATCTGAATAGTTACTTGGTAAAAAAAATCTGTGAAATAAATGGTTTATTTGACTTGCCTTATCATGCCTTATCGTTTTGAACCGTATTTGGGTGACTCAAATAGCACACAACAATGCCGACTCGGACACCAAGTCTGACCCTCCAGACAATGGAGGAACTGCCGTGGGTGACGTCCCACTCGACATCAGCAGACTACAAACTAATATGGTTTGTAGATTATATTAGAAATTATCATGAATATTATTTGTATTATTAATATTAATAATATTATTTCTAGGTGCTTCCTGTAGAATCATTATGATACAGTTATGGTGTTTTAAAACAGGTGGTAAATGTATTGGGTCCTACACTATGCATATGCTCCAAATACAGAAATCAACAGAACTGCACACGGGAGGGTTGTGCTCTGCCCTCGCCCAGAGACGGCAGAGATGGGCGCCAGCCTCCCCGTGACCTTAATTAGGATTAAGCAGTTCAGAAAATGAATGAATGTAAAAAAGAAGAAAGAAAAAACTTTTTACTTGAAAAAAATAAGAAATATAATAATGTATACATTGCTAAATCCTACTGCTGAAATGTTCCTATATGTCTGTGTGTGGAGCCTGCATGGTGGGATGGGAGTGAGATGAAAATCAAATACAATTAGGTCCACATGTAATAAAAAGTGACATTATTCCAGGGCAGAACTTGAATTGGAGCTAACATGAATTAAGATAAACACATTCAGGTTATTTGTGTGTAACCACACACTGAGTTTGAGTTCATCTTTAATATTTATTCCAGTGATATATACCTACAGATAATGATTTTCAGGTGTTCCTGTGGGTTATGTGAAGTGATGCCAATTGTGGAAGAAAGTGTGTGCTGCCGGGAGCAACTTAAGGTTTCTGAAAAGAGAGAACAGGTTCAGGCGATCAAGTGCATCACAGAACACCATGGTTTCCAGGCAGTTTGCATGAACGAGGAGGTCTTAGCCACAGCATATAGTACTTACAGACAGCACTACAGGGACCATCAGGCTGGAAATGAGCATGTGCTTGTTTTAAGTTGTTTATGAACAGATAAATGTTTAAAGACGTCAACCACCTGCAGTTTAACAGCTCACAGACTAGGCCAGAAAAAATGTCTTATGGATAGTGTCAACACACACATCATGGTGAAATTCCTATTTAATGTCACAACTTTGTTATTCATGTTCAAGTAAATGAACATGTGAATATTGTTGAACTAAATTTGTTCAGTTGACTGATTCGAGCAATTTTTCTCCTAAAAACATGAAGATGTCTCAAATATACATCTTAGGACTTATTGATGATGTCAAGCGTGCCTATAAGGGGTTTTTAAATTATAAAGTAGAAAATAGATGCTTTTTCATGATATACTTAACAGAAACTTTATAGATCTTCTTTCGAGAAATAAAAAAAAAGCTCGGTGTTGTGGATTCATAACAAGAACCAAGATTGATTTTTGACAAACAGCAATACAGAACAGGAGTCAGAGAACTGAGTTTGCAGCACGGAATCGAGTGACGTGTTGACAGCCTCCATTTTGTCTGGTCGATCACATCCCGCACACAGAGGCATCTGTCATGTTCAGTATCCTCATGGATCATCACCTCCAAGATGTCGCCATCAAAATCTTCCCCTCGCCACATTGCCTTAACGGTGGTCATCAACTTGGTCACATATCCTGAGAAATGTTCAACAGGTCAGAAAAAGAGAAAATGTAAAACATCCTCATTTGAAATACAATAACAAAATATCTCACTAAATGTTCCCTTCTCCGTGACTTTTCATACGATGTGACCAACCTTCTTGTACTTTGGATAATGTATGGTGTACACATTATTTCCAAGTGGGGTCACCTTCTGGCATCGATGTGCATATTCAGTGAAATGCAAAGCTGCTAAAGTAGTTCTGGTGAAAATGAGAAAAAGAGTAATGGTAATATGTTGTTAGATGTGAAACATTCAATAATTTAAAACCATTTGCCTGCTTTCCATGCCATCCAATGAAAACACATACATCTTGGGGGCAAAGTGTACCAATAGGCTGTGGAATGCCTTGAGATGTGAAGTTTGATGCTCAGAGGAGAGCTGCTCGATGTCTTTGCATAGCTGGCTTTGAATGCAACGTTTTTGAGCTCAACTGATGCCTTTGTGCCTAAAATGAGAAAGATGATAAAAGAATGAAGACTGATAGCTGAAGCCTAAACATCCCCAAATCATTCCATTGCTGCTGTTACTGAAAATGAAGTATTTTTGAAGGAATATTTTGCATGTTCAGGTTTATTTGTGATTTATATATTTATCACTTAGTCATATAATCATGACTACCCCCGAGAGGACCATGAGAACATCTGGGGAAGAGTCCAGGAAATCCATCATGGAGGTTGGTGATATGACTGACCACGGACTTCCATTTGGCCTCAATCAGTTCGGTATTTCCTGATGGGGTTGAAACAACAGACCAGTAGAGGTGATTTATGATACTCCCAATCCATGGCTTCAGAATTTGGCAGTTGTGTTGTTTACTGAGGTTTTGGAGTTTCTTTTTCAACCCTGGAAAAAAACATTCAGCATAAGTTTATATTTAAAAGTAAAAGTGTTGTTTTTAGTTATGCATATGCAAGTAAAGGGTATATTTTTTATTCTTGGAAGCAACTCTGCTTTATACAAACTAGAAATGGTACATTCATTATTGAATGCTTGATTGTATTCCCGGGTTAGGCCATCACCTACCCAACCCCACCCTACCTGAGAGTTGCCCTACCCTGCCCTATCTTGGGGTTACGTTACCCTACCCCTGGGTTACCCTATCCTATATTGGGGTTACCCTACTTAGATTAGACCAATGTAAATAGCTCTACAAAATCTCAGAACACTCGGATAAACAGTGCCCTGTGATCTAAACACACGGAAATCTCTACGGCGGAGGCGATGGACAGATTCAAAACCAAAGTATTCCCTGAGTATACAATTACCTTTTAAATTTTTTACTTAACATGTAAGTGTAAATGATAGAACTATTATTAATTATTAGATTACCTGGACAAGTTGAACATCAATAACAGCTTTCTTCTGCAATTCCATAGGTGTGTAGGTCCAAAATTTGGTTGAATGACCAGGAGAATCGGCCCGTCCATCACCATCAGAAATTAGACCTTCACCCTCAGCTTGCAGAGCACTCAGCAGCCACATCTGATGCTCATTCCACAATCACTTGACAGGAGTGAACAGAACACACTCCTGATGTCTTAAGTAGGATCGGAGGCTGATTACAGCGACACCCATGTGTGACACGACCTGCAGAACTTTAGTGGCCGTCGCACCTGCAAACAATATGGCAGCAAATAGAGAGATATTGCCTGCAGCAGTTCTTCCAAAGAACGGCTGGCTGTTCCACACTGATGTGTGAGAACACTCGCTGCATCTGACATTCAGCTGCAGTAATGTTCTGATCTTTTTACAACTCCAGGAAATACTTTGGTCACCACACATTGGACAACTACACCAAGTAGAGAGAAGCCCAAAAAGACATGTCCAGAAGACCAGAAATACTCCATGATGGGGTCCTGATGAGTTCTCCAAAGGAGAAGTGACCTCCTTCAAGACCTCGCCACCACTGTCAGATGATTGACAGGATGGGCATAATCGGAATCGTCATTGGAAGGGACCATGCCGTCATCACTCTGGAGCTCACAATCCTCGTCAACATCTATCCCACAGTCCAGGGTGACATGGGTCTGAGTACTGACAGTCACACAATGTGGGTGGTCTGTCTGAACAACTGAAAAATAACAATCAGAAATTTATTCATAAATTAATGAATTAACAAATTTAATTTCAGCAATTTGTGTTTTTATCCACTGCTTTGGATTTTCGTATTCTTATGTTGACACTTGCCGGGTCTGTGGTCACAAATATATTGGTAGTATAATGTGGCTCGGAAAATAAATGAACGAATAGGAAATCACATTTTTTGGAAGTGTAGTAGCACAGCAGGCTCAGCAGGTGGTTAGGGTTATAGGGTTCATGTCTAAGCAAAGGTTTGTGCTCTCCAGATTTGTCCACCCTTGATAGCATCTTCTTCTATGAGGCACAGTCCTCAAATAATTTCTGAATTAATCACTCAATAAGGTCATTAAAGTGAGGAGGGATTATTGCTGCTGTCTGTCTCTTTCTGAGAAATAAACGCCACACCACATTTTAGTTTATGAAAGACAGGCTAGTGTAGATGTCAGTGAGTTCCAGTAAGAAGTTTGTATTGACATCCATTGAAATGTGGGCTTCATTTCCTGATAGAGTGGCACATAGGAAACTGTGGCTTTGCTTTGTCTTCAGGACCACCAGAAGGAAATAAAAACAAAGAGACAGAAACAAACCGAGAGTTTCTTTATGGGGGAATCAGTATTCCATCGCCCTATCTCTCCCACTCTCTCTCTCTCCCCCTCCAGCTGTGTTTCTTT
>JBCNYH010000009.1:4060541-4065541 GCA_039654325.1 Tandanus tandanus
GATAGATAGATAGATAGATAGATAGATAGATAGATAGATAGATAGATAGATAGATAGATAGATAGATAGATGTTTATGATTGCGACCACCTTTTAAAATTATTAGAACTAATGAGTAAAAAATTGCCTGAGAAATGGTTTATTATTTTATTTATGTTTCCTACAGCAAAACTTAGGATCTGCACTGTGGAGCTTCTCGATTAGAAACATCTCACTGTCATACATACATGACAGTGACATACATGGCAGTGTCAGAGTTTCGACATTTCAAAGTAGTGATGCTCTCACTGCGCTCTGGGGAAATCTTGGTTAACCAATAGCGTCATTACTTTAAGTGACACATCTTCCCTGCATCAATAGTAATATCATAAATCTGTGACCAAAAGAACTGCACTATTATATTTGATAAAATGTGTTTACCAGGGAAGTGTTCATACTGTAGGTTCCCAAGGCCAACCATTCCTAAAGCTCAATTTTCCAGGGCTGTATGTGCTCAAGGTCCTTTATTCCGACTCACTCTCTTCCAAATCCACACCCATGATGCATTGGGGTACTTTCATGGTTTCTGTTGCAGTGTACGATTTTATCCCCTGCGGAACATTTTCTCTAAGATAAGCATCAATTCACACTCCTCTTCACACCCAGGGGAAATTTGGAACAGCCAAATAACCTAATGTGCATGTTTTTGGACTGTCAGAGGAAACCGGAGCACCCAGAGGATACTGACACAAGCACAGGAGAACATGCAAAATCCACACAGAAACACCCTCTCCAACAACTGGTTCAGGACCTTCTTGCTGTGAGGCCAGAGTACTAACCACTACATCAAAGCCTCCTCCAAGACTTTAAGCGTTCCTATAATTTCAGTATCTAGTCTTTGAAATAAATAGTCTTTGAATTCAGGGTTGTAGAATCACATGACCAGAGTCCTGGTCCAGTATTCGGGGTTTCAAGTCCCAGCACCACCAAGCTGCCACTCTTAGGCCCTTGAACAACACTCCTACGAATATCTAATGAAGGAGCACTGTATCATGGCTGACTTTATGCTTTGATTTGGGATACACAAAGAAAAGACTTTCAATCTATAAAGTATACGTACTAATAAATAAAGGTTATTAAAATATAATAAAAATAAATGCTTATTTGTCCTATACACCCAGGGTTCTATATATAAGGTTACCTTCATATTAAGATCATAAATTAATGGGGTCATATTGCGATCTTACCCTGGGTTTAAACTGGGGCACGATGTCCACAACCTCCGCAATTTGAGTGAATCTTGATGAGCATGAGGGGTTGTGGGATCGAATCGTGATGATCTTGAGGGAACTTGGTTGATTCGGGATGATCTTGAGGGAACTGTCAAAAATTTTGCCATGATTATTACAATGTAGTATGATTTGACGCCACTCGTCATAGAGTGTGGGAAGCTCAGTAGAGCGCAGTATAGCTTAACAGACCGCAACAGAGCGTAACAGTCCTTGATGCGCCATCGCAGGGGAGACTTGATGAGCTTGGGAACACGATTCCTTCAAGTTTTATCTCCTGGATGCAAGCTGTCTCCTTTTTATACCCTGTTTGTGCTCCAAGTGTGCTCATAAATTGTGGAGCCCTGCGCTTTTTTTAATCACGGAGACCACGGACATCATGCCCCAGTGTAAAACCAAGGTTAAGCTCCTGTGGTACACAGGGTAATTTCCTCTTAATAAACAATTATACGTTGAAGGTGAGGTCTATTTTAATGTCAATTCAGTAAAATTTACCAATGCATCATTGTTTTAGTATAAGCTACACAGGAACATGCGCACAAAAAAACTCACTAGAATGAGATTTCTGTGGGTTATTTTTATTCTTTTTAATCAGGCGCAGAGCCTAAGAGCTATGTAACAGTGTTTCATTAAACCTTTTTCAGAGTTTTGGTGGTGCTATGCAGAAACATAATGAGGAGTAAACTAAAATAATTTTGTTATAGTTTATATTTATATATTTTAACCATGACAGAGACTGTTCAGGCTTTCAGCCATGTAATTAAGCACTAAAGAGTGTTTTGAGCACATTTGTTCAGAGTTTAGTACATACTACACAAACATAGAAGAAAACTGACTCTGTAAAAGAAATACAAGAAAAAGAAACTAAAACATATATTGGTTCATTTTTCCATTTAAAGCATGATATTAATGATGCTACCTGCTCGAGCGACCATGACACACTGTAAGTATCTGTCATTTTGACGCAAACAATATCCACCCAGAATAATGATTTTAATCCTGTGGTAGCAGACCAATCATATCGTCCCATTTATGTTTAGCATATACTAATGTATTTTACTTCCAGAGTCCCAAATATCCAGGGTTCCATAATTCCAGGGTTCCATATTCCTATGGCCGTGCATTCCCAGAGTACCAGAGTTCCAGGGTTCAATAACCCCATGGATGTATATTTATGGGGTCTTGTTACACAGTATTACACTCTCCCAGGAGTATTGCACAATCCCAGCATTACAATGTCCCAGGGGAATGTCATGTGTTGCAATGTGTTCTTGGTGACTGGTGTGTATTCCCAGGGTTCTAGATTTCTAGGGGTAGCCCCATGCTCCTTGGGTCTTATATAGCCAAGAAAGTACATTTCCTATATTGCTATAAATCCAGATTCTTATATTACATTTATTTCTATGATTATTTTTCTCAGTTAATTCCAGAGCCTGTTGTTCCGCAGATAATATATTCTTACCAAATATTGGGTCATGGGTTCATATGTTTCTGGTGTACTATATTTCCAGAATTCCACATTTTAAGGGTCCTTTAAATTTCCAGGCTTTAGATTCCCAAGTTTCCAGAGCCATATCTGGTTGTTTTTAATGTTGACACAGCAAATTCTTTGTCACCTATTAGATTAGGGCCTACCTAAGTAAACTTTAGGGGACATCCGGTAAGACATATTTAAATGGAACTCATCTGTTCCATGCTGTTACTCAGCAACCTTGAAATACAGACACAAAATTATTACTAATGACTGCCAATATTGATTTATCTTGCAAGCATGCAGCCATTAAATTGTTTCTACGGAGTAATAATACTAATCTGTTTATAAAAACACAGAATCGTCTGGAACATGTACACACACCAGACATCAACTTCTAGCTTCTTACGCAGGTCTTTACCATGCTTAGAAATGTCAACAAGATATCAAACACATTTTTCATGTGAGTGTTAATGAGGGGCAGCACCGTGGTGTAGTGGTTAGCATGTGCACCTCAGAGCATGAAGGTCCTGGGTTCGAGTCCCAAGCTTGGGCGTTTCTGTATAGAGTTTGGATGTTCTTCCATTGCTTGCATGGGTTTCCTCAGGGTACTTCGGTTTCCTCCCACCGTTCAAAGACATGCACATAAGGCTAACTGGCATGAGTGTGAATGGTTGTGTTTGTGTTGGCCCTGCAATGGTCTAGCAAAATGTTCGGGGTGTACCCTGTCTTTGCCCAGAGTCAGCTGTGATAGACTCCAGCCTCCTGCAACCCTAGTAGGATGAAGAAGTTCAGCAAATGAATAAGTGAGTAAGTGTTTGAGTGTTAGTGTGGAAAAAATCCCTGATCACCAACACTCTTTAGTGTGTTTGAGAGAAGGAGAGAGAGAGAGAGAGAGAGAGAGAGAAATAACTCTGTATTGATTAGCTGCACTGAAGATCCACAGGAAAACCGACCTTTTTATGACCCCACAATCATCTCTCTCTCTCTCTCTCTCTCTCTCTCATGCACACCTGTTACACACCCTCTTCCAACTCATAGATAATACCTGTATTAAACAGCTTATGGGACAGCTAGCAAATAAGTTTGATACTAAAATTGATAACTTGCAATATTTAAAAATTTTCTCTCTTTTTATACCTAATATTCATCACCCCCACCACCACCAGTCTTAAATACCTTTCGTGTGAGCAATGCGGAAGGTACTGTGACACGTCACTTTTCATTCAAGGAAATTTTGTGTGTGTTTGTCTGTCCCCAGTCCACAAGTGCGCGCTCGGTACAAGTTGGTACCTTTTGCGTGAGCTATATATTGTTCATGTTATTATTACTAGATATTTGAGATCTTATGGGAATTGTACTAAAGTAAAATAATGTTATGATAGTTATTACATTTACATAGACAGGAACTTTCCAATTGGTCTAATGCTGGGATCTAATTAGATCATTAGAAGTTCAACTTCGTCTTCAGGTTAGACAGAGCATGCGTGTGTCCGAGAACCCATCAGACGCGAAAGGTCAGTGAACGCGTGTGTTTGTTCCACCAATCATTTAGATACTTGCTGCCTTTTAATTTCACATAATTTAGATTCTTCATGTAATTATTTATACTCACATTAGCTCTGCCATACTGCATCTGACTGAGGGGATCATCAGTGGTGTCTGCTTCAGGACTACAGCTTCCAATGTAGTTCACTTCATGATTCAAGTGCCAAATTTATTTCGAACCACTTAATCCTACTATTATGGTGGTGGGGAGGATGGAGTCTATCACAGTCAACAGTTGGCAAAGGCGTTGTACACCCTGAACAGCTCACCAGACCATCGCAGGGCCAACACACACACACAACCACTCACACTCACACCTAGGGGCAATTTGGAACAGCCAATTAACTTAATGTTCATGTCTTTGGACTGTAGGAGGAACCTGGAGAAAACCCACACAAGCACAGGGAGAACATGCAAATTCCACACAGAAGATTCCTGTGTGAGCCCAGGACTTTCTTGCTGTGAGGCGGACGTGCTAAGCACTTGAAATTAAACTTTTTTTTTTTCAAGATGGCCACCACAAATAAAATCTAGCGTCACAGTTCTAAATATAGTGATGAACAGATAAAGAAATTCAAGAATATTTTACAATTTCCACAAACTTTCAGAACTTTGCTATGGTTTCATGGATAAACTTTCTGACAGTATATATCATTTAGATATAATATGATAATCCCACCATTTTTTTTTCCATAGCAGCCATCTTGAAAATGG
>JBCNYH010000009.1:4070541-4083041 GCA_039654325.1 Tandanus tandanus
ACTATAAAATAAGAAAAAAAGGATTCCCTATACAAAGAAGAACTGGGGTTTCTTTTTTGTGGAGGATTGTTAAAAGAATCCAAATTCAAAAACAGAAGGAGAGGCATTAGCTATGCAAAGCTATGAATGTTCAGATCTTGCATGTGTTCTGTGTGTTGTTGATTTCCATTATGCTGCCTCTCTGCCCACTGTGACTCAACACGCAATAAAAGGGAAGATTTTTAGCTGCAGGAATGTTAATTTTACTGTTTGTACATTCCAGCTGGACACCTGTGTGAGGATGGTTCTAATATAAAAAATTGACCACAGGGGTCCAGACACTCCTGCCGAAAGGACCATTTCATAAATAGAACAAGAATAGCAAGTCTGAAAGCCCCAGCTTCAGCGCGCGACAAGTAAATGACAGGAAACTTAAGTGTGATAGACAGACGGATGGAACCCATTCCTATAACTCCTGAAGGGTGGGAGCTAATAAGTACAGCATTCTTACAACAGATTACTGAAGATTTATTTCAAAAAGCAGTTTCTACTCTCTAAGAACATTTTAACAACGTTTTCTCTCTCAACTTTAGGAGTAACAGGTACCATTGAACGGTGAAGCTCGAGTGATTTGTTCGTGTTGAGCAGCGTGTAGTGACGTTCTACATTTTATACCCAGAACGTAAAAGGAACTGAGTCATGTTTAATGTCTGCGCTGATTATTTGTGAGTTTTTATTTTGATTGGGAGAACATTACACAGGGAATTATTCATCACTGATCTTCATTTCTTTTTGCACAATTATTTATGTGTGTGAATTAAATATGAGAAGCTGCAGGGTAAACACACACACACACACACACACACACACACACACACACACACACACACACTCTGTCCTCACTTTGGTCATTTCACACAGGTGTGGCACAGTGGTATAGTGGTTAACATATCTGCTTCACAGCAAGTCCTGGGTTCGAGTCCCGAGGTCAGCAAGGGCGTTTCTGTGAATTCTCTTGTGCTTGCATGGGTTTCCTCTGGTACTCTGGTTTCCTCCCACAGTCCAAATACATGCACATTATGCTAATTGGCTGTTCCAAATTGCCCCTACATGTGAGTGGTTGTGTATGTTGCCCTATGATGGTCTGGTGAGCTGTTCAGGGTGAGACAGGGTCCAGCCTCCCTAATAGGATTAAGCAGTTGAGCAAATAAGTGAGTAAGTGAATGTTTCATAGGATATAGGATTAAAAACATGAGTGAATGGAAGTGTGTGTGTGTGTGTGTGTAAAGCTTGCACAATAAAATCATATCTATTCTCATAGTTAATTGCAGAGTTATTAATTAAAGACTTATTTGATCTGTTTTTAGGTATATTTAATGTTGTGGATTGTCCTCAGTGGTGTAACTATAAACAGTAGTACAGAGTGTATACACACACCAAGCATGACATGACTTTTCAAATATTCTGCATTCTATTTTATGTTCACTTCATGCTGGCATCTTGCTGTGACTGTCAGTAGAGTCTGGGGAGAATGATGGAGTAGTGATGAGGAGATAATAAATTTCTACATGCTATAATTATAGAAAGGAAAATAATCTCATTGAAGAGCTGATGGTGGGAGACAGGATGCTAGGCAAGACGAAAGAAAGCGGTGTTTACGCCGTTGTGTGAAATATAGCTGCTGTGCTCCTTGATGCAGAATCTTTGCTACATTCAAGGCCATTTTTGATTGCGAACTTTCAGATGATCGGTAATAATGCTCCTAGTGTGTAAAAATAAGTGTATTTAAAGTGTACCTGTGGTGAATCTTTATTACGAGCTCTTTAAATCAATCACGTAAGACATCAGAGGTTCTATCAGGCAATGTCATTCCTTGTCCCTCGTCAAGTACGCGAGAGTGCTGCCATGTTGCTACTACTACTAGGCATGCGCAGCAACATGTTGCCTTCTTCATTGGCTGTTCCAGTCCTGATTGTGAGGTGAATTCATTGTTTTGTACTATTGGCTGGGCTGCGTGCAGCAGACACCAGTCTAAGATAACACATTATCGGCCAGTGCTGAGCTGTTTCGCCAGGAAAATGGCAAAGCAAATGCAAAGCATACGGCTGCACAAACAACAAGCACAGAAAACATAACATCAGCACAGGCCATACTCAGAAAACATTCCTTTTTGAACGCAATTCAGTCGTCTGCAAAGACTCCTTCAAGCCGACCTGCTTTCAACGTGACCTACAGGCAGAAGCCCAAGCTTTTACAGCTGGGTCCTTTCCTAGGTCTTTCCTAGGTCACCAAAAAAAGGTCATCTCAGCAAAAATTTTAAAAGATTATCTATGTAGTACTATCTGAGTAATGCACATGTGCAAAATTTTAGGTCATTTTGTACAATAGTACAGAATTACCTAAAATTATAATTACTATGGCCATTTATAATTTTACAGTAATTTTTTCATTGTGTTTTAATTTGTTCATGTGTTTTCACCCGAGTTTCAGGCAGCATATGCAGCATTCTATTGTCAACACAGGCCTTAAATACCTTGTACTAGACCAATTGTTACCGAATGTTTCATTTCTGAGGTCAAACTGGACCTATATTCTTTCTTTGCTTGGTTATAAACCTCCAAAAACTGTCCGAAATCTAATTTTCCGAAAATGTGCAATAACTTCGGAGCCCTGCTGAAAAATAATGACTCAAGACTGAGAGATGAAATCTTTTTTATTATCAATCAATTATTGATTCATAATAACATGTCTATACAGTAAAAACATTACATCCATAAAACTTTAGCAACAATGAGCCATCAAAATAATATCGTTTTTGTTTTTTTGTTTAAAAAAAAAAAAAGCAATACTCATACTACAAAAACCACATGTCGACAATTGATGAAAGCTCTGAAGTTTATACCACTGATTCTTATACACATAAAGAATATCTGTAGCAAGTTTCATGTCTAATATCAGACTGGTTCTATTTTTACAATTATCATAAATATAAGTAAATATCAGGCAGTGGTGGCCCGGTGGTAGGGTGCTGGATTACTGATCCCAAGGTTGAGTGTTCAAGCCCCACTGTCAACTGGGTTGTCACTGCTGTCCCCCCAGTGCTGCTAACTGGGTTATCAAAGGCCAGCGATGTCTCTCACTGTCTATAGTGAGAGACATGTAAAAGAACCATTGCTGACTTTCGAAAAGGGTAGGCTGAATAGCCGTCAGCATGTTTCTTCCCTGCGATGGCCTGGTGAGCTGTCCAGGGTGTACTCTGCCCTTGCCCAGAGTCGGCTGAGATGGGCGCCAGCCTTACGCAACCCTAATTAGGATTAAGCGGTTCAGAAAATGAATGAATGAATGAATGAACTTCACTGGTAAATTATCAAAGTTAGGTTATGCACATGGGTGGCACGGTGCCGCAATGGTTGCCACGTCCACCTCACAGCAAGAAAGCCTGTGTTCGATTCCTGGGCTGAAGGCGTTTCTGTGTGGAGTTTGTTTACTTGTTTACTTGTGCTGGACAACTCGGCCCAATGAATTGACATCACTTCCTGGAAAAAAATAGTTGTTTCTCATTGGTTCAGTCTCCGCTAGTAATCCACGGGATAAAATTGCCCAGTATAGTGCTTTTTATGGTCACTTATATTACAATAAGCTCTGTATCACCTAAACATATTACATTACACATGAAATATGCTGTAAGGATGAACAATAACGGAACTCTTAATTGATCTGTGTGATTTTTGGCCAATACCTCATCTGGGGCAGCAAGGTGGTTAGCACGTCTGCATCACAGCATGAAGGTCCTGGGTTCGATTCTCGGGTTCGGGCATTGCAGTGAGGAGTTTGCATGTTCTTCCCATGCTTGCATGCGGGTTTCCTCCGGGTGCTCCGGTTTCCTCCGACAGTCCAAAGACATGCACATTAGGCTAATTGGCTGTTCCAAATCGCCCCTAGATGAGCGCGAATGGTTGTGTTTGTGTGTGTGAGTATTGGTCCTGCAATAGTCTGGCCTTCGCCCAGTGTCAGCTGAGATGGGCTCCAGCCTCCCCGCAACACTAGTAGGATTAAGCGGTTTGGCAAATGAGTGTGAGTGAGTGAGTGAACTCATCCAAACATTGGACTTGGTGTTCAAGGGCCTTGGTCGTCTGTGTGTGTCTGTGTGTGTGTACCGTGAATGAGCTATTACTATACAAACGATAATGTATTCGAATGAGAGCATTATTCTGAACTACTGTCAGCCTGAGCAGAATCCACTTCAACAACAATGAGGCAATTATTATTTATTAACTCTAGGCGGATATTTATTATGTATCTCTCTCTCTGTGCGCCTTGTTATCTCTCTCTCTCTTTCTCTCTCTCTCTCTCTCTCTCTCTCTTTCTGGTGTGTTTGTGTGCTTCCCCCCTACATGCACTGACTTTATCATCAGCAGATATAAATGTTCAGAATAAAAATCGAGTAATATTCGGTGTTGCGTCCCCGCTGTGCTCATAAACGGAAAACGAAAAGCGTTATAATGGAGAAGGCATGCTTTCCATACACACTCCCCATAAGACACACTGTGCATGTGAAATGAGTTCAATATACACAAGCACAGAATTTTCATTCATGGTAATGCCCGTCTGTGTCTGTAACACATACACACACACACACACACACACACACACACACACACACATCTAATATTAGATGAGAATCTCCCTGATCTCCACTGATCGTTTCCTCAGGATGTCATGTTTGTGTGCATGATGAAACGACTCTACCAGAATAATAATCAGTGTGTATGCGCGTGTAGTCTGATCTCGGCTCCTGACCCGAACGCTGCTCATAATTCCAACAGAACTGACATCATAATCACATCTCTTTCTATGATACAGAGTTCTGGAAATACAGTTAATCTCAGTACGAGTGCATGTGTACACTATTAATAAATCAGACAGGAAGTGAAGTCACATCACTCGTCTAGAATCTTGATAACCTGTGATTCTCCTTCTGCTGCAGGAGACCAGAGCAATCGAGGTCACGTGAAGTCACGTCACGTGAATAATATACAGTATGGTACAGAATCATGTGTTGGAATCACATTAACATTAAACATGATGCGTTTTGGGCGGTATGGTGGTGCAGTGGTTAGCACGTCCGCCTCACAGCAAGAAAGTCCTAGGTTTGATTCCCAGGCTCTGGCGTTTCTGTGTGGAGTTCACATGTTCCCCCTGTGCTTCAGGTACTCCGGTTTCCTCCCACACTCCAAAGACAAAAAAATTAGGCTAATTAGCTGTTCCAAACTGCCCCTAGGTGTGACTGTAAGTGTGAATGGTTGTATGTGTTGCCCCTGTGATGGTCTGGCGAGCTGTTCAGGGTGTAGCCCGCCTTCACCCAGTGTCAGCTGAGATAGGCTCCAGCCTCCTCCCGAACCTTAAGTGGTTTGGCAAATAAGTGAGTGTTGTGTTTTAACCCTCACATGTTCACCAGACACCGACATTCACTTAACTTTGGCCCAAAAAATACTGACTACTAAAGTGATGTCCATCAATAGTGATGATGGAAAGAAAAGGAATGAAAGGAAAGAAATGGAAGGGGGTGTTTGTTGTGTTAGTGCTGCTATCTCTGTGAATGTCTGTTAGCTAGAGAAAGGCTAAAGCAATAAACCAGAATGCAAAGCTGAACAATTTTACAAAAGTGAGATGTATTTATTTCTTGATGTGATATTTATTGTAGGAAATGCTATATTGTGTGTCCAATATACTTGATTAACTCCAGTCAGCTAGCTTCCAACTTGTGTTAGCTAGCGAAAACTGACATGCTTTAAACAAAGCTAACTAGCATATTAGCGAGGTGGAAAAATATGTATATAATATAGTATTTTGCTAGCTAGCAAATTTTTGTTGTTGTTATTGTTGTTGATAGCTCTTATTAGCTAGTTATGTTGTTGTTGTTGTTCTTGCTAGCATTTGTTAGCTAGTTTGTGATTTTATTTAGCTTGTATTTGCTAGTTTTGTTGTTATTGTTAGATTTTGTTAGCTAGTTTATAGCTGTAGTTAGCTTGTGTCAATGACATGGAAAAAAACCTAGACTGCGCACCTCCCCTCTCTCGTGGTTAATTGGCTTCAACTTCCGATCATGACAAAAAACCCCAGAGGTGCAAGCTTTGTGTTCTGGCTGCGTGCTATTTCTGTGTAAAAATGGTTGGTTCTTTTGCACTGTTGGCTTTGAAAACCATGCAGACGGTCTCAAAGAAATATGTTTTCACTGGTAACTGTTTTTAATTCTTTGTAAAACCATAGTCATGCTGATATTTATAGATAATTGCATGGTGTTCCAAGCACAGGCGCTGTACACAATAAAGACAACACATTACAATGTTTTTAATGTACCTTTATTCATGTATACACTTAATCATATAGGATTATATATACTTTAGAATTACAGATTAATAGTCATTTAGATTGATTACAACAAAGCACTGAAGGGATGGAAAAATGTGTCATTGCAGTGTTTGACAAAACTTAAATTTACTCCTTGAATATTGCACAAAATTTCAGCCCTGTAGGCCTAGTTTAATTATGCCTTACTGTAATCCACGGCCTCAATGATTGAATTCTAGTAAATAAAGGAAATAAGTTGGTCAATTAAAATCTGATCCCATGGTCCATTACGTTACGTTTATTCTACCCAGTATTTGATCTATTGAATCAAAGCTGAAATTGATCAAGAGCCGATGCCTTGCATTGAGAGATGTGATTTGTATAATAGATTAATGTTTACAACCAGCTACTAGAATTATACCTTACAGACTTTTTCTGTTACTCCAGAATACCTCAGATGAGCATCGCGGGCAGTTAAGGGTACACGGCATAAACCACATCGATGCTGTGACACAGATCCCTGGGTTCCGTTTGGGCATGATGTTCTTTGCTCAGAGCATAGGCATCTGAAAATTATCATGTTTTTAAATGGAAACCTGAGGTAGGGAGCTTTAAGAAGCCATACTGAACCTTTAATTAGGCCTGATAACCATTATTATGGGCGGCACGGTGGTACAGTGGTAGCACGTCCGCCTCACAGCAAGAAGGCCTGGGTTCGATTCCCAGGCTTGGGGCGTTTCTGTGTAGAGTTTGCATGTCCTCATTGTGCTTGCATGGGTTTCCTCCAGGTACTCTGGTTTCCTCCCACAGTCCAAAAACATGCTCAACAGGCTAATTGGCTGTTCACACCTAGGAGTAAGTGTAAGTGTGAATGGTTGTGTGGGTGATGGCCCGGAGAACTGTCCAGGGTGTACCCTGCCCTCGCCCAGAGTCGGCTGAGATGGGCGCCAGCCTCCCTGTGACCCTAAGTAGGATTAAGCGGTTTAGAAAGTGAATGAATAAATGAATGAACCATTATTATGGGGGCCATTACTTGAAATGGTTTTCTGAGAATTTATGGATTTACTTCAAATTTGTTGAGAAGCGAGGTCTGTATTGACAAGATTCTACAAGAGCTAGCAGAGCAGAAGAAGCTGTCTGAAGATTTGAGTCATTTTAAAATATACTTCAATTCAATTAAGTAATTAGCGCTTGACTACATGTGAAATAAATCCACTTGAGGAGGAACTCAATTGTACAGTGAACGTCTTAATATGGAACCTCACCCCTCAGAGGAAAAATGGGTCGGTGCTGTATGTGACTGGCATGGACACCACTGGTTACATGCGGAACCGTAAATTGATGTGCGATTCTCAGTCCACAAAGTAATAAAAACCGGAACTTCTACTTTGGATATAAGTTTTAATGCAAGGTGTTTATTGAAAGCCCCATTATTTACACTTTGGGGTGATACTTCGGCGATAGCATGGCATGAAACATAAGGAACAAAAAAGTCACAATTTTCGTCCACACATTTTTTCAATATAATTTGTTTTGCTGGATGTATCCGAATTATTTTATCTGAAATGTTGTAAGTGTCCATGTGGTATGTTTTGGGCAGGGATTGCGCTTTAGAATTTTTGAAAAAATATTAGGTCAAAATGGGAATCATTAAATTTGACCCAGTTTCAGAGAATGACCCATTTACAAGTACAGAATAATTATGTTTTTGGACACTTATGAATTTGAGTTATAGAATTAAATAAATTCATTACAAATATTATTTGATATCTGAGATAGGTTTATAGACTAATAAGCTAGACTTTTATAGAAAATAATATCTTTTTTTTTTTTTACATACAAAAATGTATTTTGAGCACAAATATAGATCAACCAACTATTTTCTTTGAGTTAAAAAAAAGGGGGGGGGGGACTACACAAAGAAAAAATTATTTCAGAATGATATTTTCATGAATTTGGGAGATTGTGCTGGCTTTTGTGCAAGACACTGTGGTTCAATTAACTGCTTGAATTTACATTTGCTTTGCTTTTGCTTTCACCTACTCTCCATGCTGTATCATTTTAAAAAGTTTCACCTACTCTCCATGCTGCATCCATCAAAATGCATGTTGTAATGTGCAATGGTTTTTACTTGACCAAAGGAAACAGCTAGTTTGTTTTTAAATCTAAATTCAGCATAACAAACAGCAGAAACTGGGAAAAGTAAATAAAGAGTCAGAAGCTGCAGGAGTTTTAGAAATAAAGAGCACCCATATTTTGTCTTTTTTGTTTAACAGTCCTGATGGCAAATATATCTGGAGCATATTCATTTTTCTCTCTAGCCATTCTCCTTCCACAATAACAGATGAATACTATGGTCCGGCATGCTGGTGGCAAACACCAGGACTGCATCATTCCTGCCGTCAAAGCCATTTAGCCATGAGGTGATGCCTGGCAGGAAACTCGAGCCTCTTTTGGATTTGCGATAGGCTGGCAGTGGCCAGCGGCCTGTGATTACTTCGGTCCTCAGGTCCATTACATACAAGTGATGGTTGTCAAACAGTAGAGCAAACACCTCACCAAAGCTGAGAAGGGAGGGACTGGCTGGATCTTGCTGTGGCTTGATAACTCTGAAAAGGGGATATTTGTGAAAGAATGAGCAGACGCAGTGTTTCCTCAACTCACGAGTGTAATAACTCCGAAAAAAATAAAAGAAGAAAATAATAATTTTAAGGTGTTGAAGAGTGTGGTTCAAATTTGAAAGCCATATGAAGAAATAAACAGCAATTACAATAATTACATATGTACTTGGTGTTGAAACTTGAGGTCACAGTGGACAGTTCTAATTTGCTATCAGATGGAATTAGGACTAGTATGTATTTGTACACGTTTGACATTGAGTGGTCAGTGTTCAGGAATTTGTCCTTTTCCATTTCCTTGATGATAGAGTAGGCTGCATAGCCGTCAGCATGTTTCTGCCCTGCAATAGCCTGGCGAGCTGTCCAGGGTGTACTCTGCCCTCGCCCAGAGTTGGCTGAGATGGTCACCAGCCTCCCCTCGACACTAATTAGGATTAAGTGGTTCAGAAAATGAATGAATGAGTGAATTTCCTTGATGAGTGAAGAAAACCTTGACTAACCAACCAGTACTCAGTACAGTGGTAATTCTAGGTTAGTCCAAAAAAAGTCAAACAAACAAATAAGCAAGTAAGTAAATAAATAAATGTATTATTAAAATAATAATAATAATAATAATAATAATAATAATAATAATAATTGGTTTTGGGGTCATTGTACACATGAATTGTTTACATTGTTCATGATCTGAAAGCTGATCCTTGCTGTTAATTCTTATGGGGAACTATACCAAGTATCAGTAAAAATACTGCAAATAAATGTTTATGGAAATAAATGTTTATGTTGTGAATAACTGTATTTTGTTTTGTGTTTTGTCTTCAGAAAAAAAATATATATTTACTATTTTTTGGGTGACTATAAAATTTAGTTTGTGAAAAAAAATCAATCTGCTGAATAAATACTGATGGATCGTGGCTGTAGTACTGGTATAAATAAAACTATGTGCCTTAACGCAGCCTTATTTTTTAGACGATTGATTTCAGAACGGGGGTGAGTCTTTGTAGTTCACTATTGTGGAATAAATTAAGAGCATTGGGAAGATTTGAAGGAGTAAATTGCTCTCAGGTTGTCCAGGGGAATCTTTTTGCAGAAAAATAATAAGACATTTCACAGCATTTGGAGAAATACCTAAATAAAATTTAGCATTTGGTGAAATACCTAATAAATCCCTGCAATACCATAAGACGACTCGGCATGGTGTGGGCGTGGTGGTGGGTAGGCTGTGGAATATACAGGCTTATATATGTGTCTTTTTACCTTCTCCACTTCCTGGACTCTCTTCAAATGTACTGCAGGTTTCAAATCTACACTGTAAAAAAATTACTGTAAAAAGTACGATAATTTACTTCAGCAGTAGTTGCCAGAAAATTACTGTAATTTGTACAGTAAGGATTTGCTTACTGTAAAATTCAAACACTGTAAGCTAATCCTCACACTGTAAAAAATTTACCGTGAAGGTTACGGTAAATTACTGTAACTTTTATGGTAAGAAATTCTTTACAGTAAATATATGTTATGGTAAATTACTGCAATTTGTACAGTGCTTTACATTTACATCAAGAGCAGATGCTCTTATCCAGAGTGACTTACAATTATCATTTTTATACAACTGAGCAACCAGTGGTGATAGTGGGAATTGAACCGCTGACCTTCGGATCAGTAACACATTGCCTTAATACAATAATTATTATACAGCATATAATGACCACCTGATATAAAGGACATTCAAAGTAATAAAATGCTATTATATATAAATAAGTTCTATCTCACCCAGCGCAGCGCTAAAACGCATTTAATAGCAAGAAGCCATTAACCTATGTTTAGCCTACTGCAAAGTTTTTCCCTGCTAATGCTAGCCAATATTTTTATAATGTTAGATCCAGTCATTTGCAGAAATACACTCACGTGGTGATCTGTGAAAATCTATTACGGTATCAATGCAGACAAAGCCGTGTGCAGGAAGCTGCGGATACTTTGCGCCAAACAAAATTCCCGGCACGCTATGTAGTTATGTAGTATTACTGTAGCAAATAATGTATATTACGGTAAGACCTACGGCAATCAGCTGGCAACTACTGCTGCCAGTAAATTACTCAAATTTTTACAGTAAATCTTTTACAGTGAAATTAAAATTGCACGCTAAATCAAAGTAAACTGCAGCCGAGAGACCGGCCGGTATATCTAGTGACAATTTGCTCGTCTCTATACAAGTCCCCATAAGAATAAAACAAGTCCCCATAAGAATAAAACTTGAAAAATACCAGTCAGTAAATGAAGTAGAAACTAGTTGTCATACCTTTTTTGGAACCCACCAGATATTTGTGAAAAATGGTGTCGGTTTACTATATAAAGCGTCTACAGTAAGGTACAGTAAGAAATTACAGTAAACTACTGCTAAATTTTACAGTGTAGAAATAGGCTTAGTGGTTCAATTATATTTATGTCACTAGGGATCCAAAACATTCAAACTATTAGCTCTATCGCATCGCCACACATGCGATGTGTTTATCAGGGTTTTTGCCTGTTTGGATCACCTCGCCTATTCCCACCTATTTTGGTGATGAGAAATAAGACTCGGACATTATGTGTGCCATTTTAGCGTACGTACAAAACGGTTTTTGCTGTATTGTGGTGTGGTTATTGCACTACAGTCATCACAATGCATCAAATGAAAGCGCACAAACAACATGTGTATTCTTGTGTCGGCGATGCCATTTTGACCATGTAGTCACATGATCAAAAAAAGTAGTTCCCAAATATGGCGTACATAATGTCAGAGTCTATATATTACTGTATATGGGTAAGGAGATCCGAAAGGGTTTTTGCCATGACAGGAAGTTGGAGGCTGTTGGCCATGGTGGCATGCAGCAATCATACAGGGTGCGCAGTCTAGATTATTTTCCACGTCCTTAGCTTTTGTTAGCTAGTTTTGTTGTTGTTGGCTTGTTTTAGATCATGCATGCATTTATCTCATGAAACCTATTCATTATGCATGAATTTCATTCATGTCATATAATTCAATTAATACACATTATGTATAATATAATTCTATTATTATTCTATGGACACATCTAACTGGGACTGCCACCATCAGGGCATGTTTGCAAAAAAATTAAAAAATTAAAAATAAATAACATGTCCATCTGGGATGACACCGTTAGCTTGTGTGAGCTAGTTTTGTTCTTGTTGTTAGCTTATGATACCAAGTTTGTTTTTGTAGTTAGCTTGTATTAGCTAGTTTTCTGTTGTTAACTTGTGTTAGCTAGTTTGTTGTTATTAGCTTATGTCAGCTAGTTTGTTGTTGTTAGCTTGTGTTAGCTAGTTTTGTTGTTGTTAGTTAGTTTGTGTTGGCTAGTTTATTTATTATATTTAGTTAGGGCATTGTTTACACTCTGAAATCAAAATGAATTTACAAAATGAATTTCCTCCAGTGGTGGGTGTTTGTTTCTGAGTTATTTGTTTATGATTAATCTGTTTCATGTAAATAAAAAATATATATGAACATACAATTTCTACAGTTCAAGATTCAGTACATAAACTTTTAATAAAAATGTC
>JBCNYH010000009.1:4135174-4148245 GCA_039654325.1 Tandanus tandanus
ATATATTTGATTTTGTGCTCTAGTAATTTCTTCATATCTTGCATATTTCTCTCTTCATCTGATGTGCAGGGCATTATTTTTGCATTGCTCACTTTATTAATGCATCATGTGGTAATTTGTTTCCCATGGCGCGGATCCCAGCAGTGAGCTTTATGTGCAGACGTGTGTGAACTCTACCCAGACAGACAGGCTGTGACAATGAGACACGTCAGTAGGGGGCTCCACTTTCCCATTGACTTTCCTGAATACATTAAATCCTTCATACACACACACACACACACACACACACACACACACACACGTACACACATAGAGGGTATCGTTAAGTATAGTGCAGTAATCACATGGGAGCATTTGCCCGTGGAGAGAGAAGCTGATCACACACTCATGTGCCTGTAATTCTCATGATGTTTTATCATAGGTTGCGCTATGATAGTTAACTGTGTCAGGAGTCGGGAGCGTAATACTAAAACGTGCTCATGAGCAAATTATATCATTTCACACGGAGACATTATCTTCCACTCGCACAATATCTGTAAGCCATGTAAGGAAAAAAAGGAAAAAAATCAATGGAAATTGCTGATTTTCCCCCCAACATACTTAAACAGGCAAACATTTCACCCTGTTTGATATAAACCTGAAGGATAATTCATTTTTTGATTTAATAATTCAACAAAAATATCAGTAGATGTAATAATTTTCTAGGGAGAAAAAGCTAGTCTTACCCCATTTGACAGAAATCAGGGTCCCGAATAATTCGTTAACGCTGTTGCGGCAACCCTGTCATCATCACTCTTAATTATTATTAATACTACTGGCAAAAATAAATAAATAAATTGATAGATAGATTGATAGATCTGAGGCTGAGATGGGTGCCAGCCTCCCTGCGACCCTGATTAGGTTTAAGGGGTTCAGAAAATGAATGATAATAATAATAATAATAATAATAATAATAATATGGCAGGCACAGTGGCGCAGTGGTTAGCATGTCTGCCTCACAGCAAGAAGGCCGGAGTTTGATTCCCAGGCTCAGGCGTTTCTGTGTGAGTTTGCATGTTCTCCCTGTGCTTGCCTTTCTCCGGGTACTCCGGTTTCCTTCCCCAGTCTAAAAATGTGCGCAGTAGGCTGTTCCAGATTACCCCTAGGTGTGAGTATGAGTGTGAATGGTTGTATGTGTGTTGCCCTGCAATGGTCTGGCGAGCTGTTCAGGGTGTACCCCAACTTCGCCCAGAGTCGGCTGGGATGGTTACCAGCCTCCCCGTGATCCTAATTAGGATTAAGCAGCTAAGAAAATGAATGAATGAATTATAATAATAATTGTTATTATTATTATTATTATTATTATTATTATTATTATTATGATATTAATAACTTTGTGTAGGCCTTTTCATGATTCTGCAGAATTCTTTATCATTGACTTACCACATTTTTTTGGCCAGACTTCTATCTACTGCAAGATGTTTGAGGGTTTTCTTGCATGTACTGTGCTTTAAAAAAAAAACAAAAAAAAAACAAAAAAACTTAGAGTTCCACTGTAGATTTTGACCCAGCAATTCAATAACTCTATTTCTTCTTCTTGGGTAATTCCTTGGAGGATATGCTAGTATGCTTAAAATCGTTATCCTGCTGGAAGATCCACCTCCAGCTCAACTTCAACTTCCACACAGATGGCCTCACATGATTATCAAGCACACTTTGATACAACACAGAATTCATAGTTGAATCAATTTCTGCAAGCTGCCCAGTCCCTGAGGCAGCAAAGCAACCCTAAACCGTAACATTTCCACCTTCACAGTTATACAGTTAGTGTGAGGTTCAACAACTCAAACCAACAACTGATTCATTTCTCCAGAGCATTTCCCAAAAGGCCTGATCTTAGCTTAGCTTTGTTATTGGTTATCTATAGGCTTACTTTTATGTTTTTCATGTAAATCAAAGGCTTTTTCCTGGCACACGTCCCATTTAAGTCCAATTTGTCCAATCTCTTTTTTTATCATAAACATATGCACTTTCACATCAACAGTTGCCAAATTTAACTGCAGATCCTGTAATTACATTTGGGGATTCTTCAAGATTTTTTTTTATACCAAATGTTCTGCTCTTGGGGTGAATTTGCTAAGGTAACCAGTCCTGTAGAAATCAGTTACCATTTGAAATGTAATCCACTTGTAAATTATATTCCTTACAGTAGTATGGCAAGAGCTACATTAAATTCTTCACCAGACTCTGAGGCATGAAGGCATTAGAGAGTTCTTTGCATGATGACATGACACATTTCAATAGCAAAGAGAACACCAGACCCTGGAGTTAGACTGGTTATAAATACTGACACCCAATCTGAAAGACTGGATTCTGATTGTATGGACTTGAAGCTGTGATAAATCTAAAGCTCTAGTTACTTTTTCTATGTGACTGATCCTTTTTAGCTCCCACCCACAAATTGGCTCAGGAGCCATAGGAATGGGTTCCGTCCATCTGTTTGTGCGTCACACTTTAGTTTCCAGACATTTACTTGCTGCGTGCTGAAGCTGGGGCTTTCAAACTATCTATGCATGTTCTATATTGGCATATTATGAAATGATCCTTTCGGCGGGAGCATCTGGACCCCTGTGGTCTATTTCTTCATTTAAATTCTGAAAAATGTAAATGTTGGCGTATATCACCTTCATTGTAGGAAGAATGTCAGAAGATTTTGCAGTTTGCTTCTTTAAATATGTTGAAAAATTGAAGAATCTTCATGGGATGTACAAATATTTTTACATTGATATAAGTCCTCATGCACAATTTCAACAACTAAAAGCAGTACAGGCAGCTCTGAGCAAGAAACCAAAAAAAAAAAAGACAGAGGCAAATAATGGGATCTGCGAGTATAGCACAAAACAGCACGCGCACAGTATAGCCACCGCATGCGAGAGAGTTTCTTCTTGGTGCGTGCTGGAGGCCACACATGCTCTCGCAGGTTAACTCTGAATCAACCAGACTGTTTATCTGGAATCAAACGGACAGTTTGGGGCAAAAACCAAAGGAAGCACTGGCCCTTCATGATTGGTTACTTTCAGTGTAATCACACCCACATGGTTAGCCTTGTACCTTAATGAAAGCTGTTGCTGAGTTGAAGTACTGCCAGGAGAAGAAGAAGGGTTCATAGAGTAAGTGAATGTAAGTCTGAAGCAGAGAAAGTCTGATATCAATAAAATGGCTCAGGCACCGGAATAAACTGCTGCGGTGTTTCAAATAACAAGCCTCTGGACATACTGTCTGCCTATTGTTCACTTAAAGGAAGCTGTCAATCAAGATACATTGAGGTCTGTGTGGGTGTGATCACATTGAAAGTGAGTTGATAGTTAATTAGGTGACAGCTGTTACTGTGGGATGTCCCTCTTAGCGGTGCTCCACTAGGAGGCCAGACTCCATGTCCCTCTGTCAAGATGGTCTGCCAATGTGTCACATGACCTATACACTCTGTGACATCATCACCTACATGCTCTGTGATGATGTCACAGAGAGGGGTGCTACCATCCTGGGACATTCCACCTGCATAGCTTTACGCACTGCTTCTAGTTCCTGTCACTTCCTCATTCACAAAGCTGAAAGTAAAGGCCCTCACATATCATGTCTGAATTTTCGGATGAGACACTCACACAGAATCACGCTTTCAGTCTTTTCAAACCTAGAAATGAACTCTAACTGTGTGAACCAGCAGTAAGTCTTTGCTATGCGCTGGTATCCGGAAGCTGGTCGGCTATATTTTACCCATGAGCACACAACACAGCATGTGCTGCTTCCTTTCTTGTTGCACAGCATCCCATCTCTCAGCTTCAGGTCTTGAATGAGATTATAAGACTCTCCCTGCTGTTGTCTCCATTCCAACAATGGATGTACCCCAAACTGATGCTTTCTGTTCAATATGTCTTTCTCTTCATCAATACTAGACAATCCATCATTTCACTCAGGACTCCTCGGACAGTCTCATCATGAAATGACCACGAAATGGAAAAAACTCATCAGACATCAGACGTGTTGTGTAAACTCAGTGTATCTAGTAAATGTCTTTCCTTAGAGCCTACAGCTAGCTAACGACATCTGTATAGTCTATACTCACTCATAAGTCATGGTGGCTCAGTGGTTAAGGCTTTAGGTTACTGATCCAAAGGTTGGGGGTTCAAGCCTCTGTACCACCCAGCTGCCTCTGTTGGGCTCTTAAGCAAGGCCCCTAATTTACATATATATATATATATATATATGTTTTTTTTATATGATAAATGTAAGTCACTGCGGATAAGGGTCTGCTGTACAGGTAACTGCTTAATCCTGCTAGGGTCACAAGGTTTAGCTGACACTGAGTGAAGGTGAACAGCTCACCAGAGTGTCGCAGGGCCAATACACAACCATTCACATTCACACCTAGGAGCAATTTGGAGCAGCCAATTAGCCTAATGTGCCTTTCTTTGGAAACCAGGGTACCCGGCAGAAACCCATGCAAGAATGGCTTGTTGTTCTTGCTGTGTGATAGACGTGCTTAGCCACTATGCTACCGTGCCACTCTGTAATCTATAATATAATAATACAAAATGTATAGAATATTATATATACAGTTATAGTTCACTTTCTTTTTGAAGGCTTTTTAGTCATTTGGTATCATCATCATCATCATCATTTTTCAGAACATGTTGAGACATTAGGTTATATTTCTGATCAAGAATAAGGAAATTAATTAAATAAAAAGGCAAGCTGAACTGACCTTGACACCTTAAATGCAGATTTGAGTTTCACTCTTCAGAAGAATTTTAACTTCTGGTCTGTAAAAGATTTTTCTAGAAGGACAGCATTAACAGGCTTTTTGTGTCGGGGAGATACGCAGGTGCCAAAGGGCATTTACAGCTTAAAAAAGATCTAACTTGGAAGATTCATCTTCATATTCATATTCACCAGGCTACAAACTCACAGCCAAGGCCAAGCGAGGTTTCTTAAATTAAAATGAGAGATGAAGTAGTTCCCAATCTAAAATTCGAATTTAATAAATAAAGCAGCACGGAGGCATTTTTCATCAATATTCCATCAGTATTTCAGTTTTGTCCCTATTAAGAGAAATAAAATTTGGAGATATCCTAACGATCATATTTTACATATTTTATTAGTCAATCGTTATTCTGTATATTCAGAAGAAATATCACTGAAGATGTAGCTGCACTTCATTAGCATATCTGCAGAAAAAGATGTTTTTTCTTAATAGCACCTAAAATGATACATGCACAATAGAAAATTACAAATGTACAATTTAAACAATGAAGCAAGAAGAAGCTGCCTACTTATCAAATATGATTCCAACTACTGGATAATTTTCCGAATCGCTTTATCCTTTATTAGGGTCACATAGAGCCCCTCCTACCCGACTCCAGATGAAGGCAGGAAACAGTTCGTCAGCCTATTACAAGCCCAACCTAGGGGCAATTGAGACTATCCAATTAGCCTAGCGTGCATGGTTTTTGGACTGTGGGAGGAAACCAACGCAAGCATGGGAAGAACATGTATACTGTACCCATAAATGCCCATGCATGGGACTTGAACAGGACCTTCTTGCTGTGAGGAGGATGTGCTAACCACTACGCCACCGTGCCGATCCCACCAAAATCCCAGGTTACACAACTTCTGACTCTGATTGAAATGAAAACATGAATATTTTCTTTTTCTAAATAAGCTCTCATGCCATCAAAGGAGTATAAGTATGAAGGTAAACACAGCTTTTGTCAATATAAGTCAGTAGAGAGAGTGAGTGGCCGTAATAGAAATGCATTTTAATCTGTATGAGTCCGTGGCGAGGTCATCGTCATACAGCCTGCGCATAAACACAAAATGGTCGAATTATTAAGCCAAATCTTTGTACATCAAAGAGCTCTGAGCCGCTTTGCACATTTACACATTTGTATATTATTCATATCCGTCTATTTACATCTTTATTTATTTACACGATGATGGATTAATATATACATTTGATATATTTTCCTTTTTCCTCATGCAGTGCATCTTCTCTGTGTTTGTCCCTCAGTGAGCTTTATTTAGCGTGACCAGATTTAGTCACAGTTTTGCTGAAGCACTGCAGAAATTACTCGAGCTCTTATATTATTAACAAACAGATTTAGTGTGAAATATCAAAGAAACACCATTACGGAGAACAGACAGAGTAAGAACCGAAACAAACAACATGCTTGAAGTGATACTGAGGGCAAAATGTGTTTGTGTGCATTGTTATGCGACTTGTATTATGTGATTCGTGTTTTTGCTGTATTTTAACTTTATTTGCAAAATTTAGACATAAACCCTGCTATATTATTACCCCAGATTGATGTATTGGCACCCTCGGGGGCAGCTTTGGCCTAATGGTTAGAGAAGCGGCTTTGGGACCGAAAGGTCACTGGTCGCTGGCCCGTTTCGGACCAGCAGGAGAAATGTGTGGCTGGGGAGTGAGCTGCATCTTTCTCTCCTCCACATTCACGGCTGAAGTGCCCTTGAGCAAGGCACCTAACCCCAACTGCTCTTGGGTGCCGCAATGTGTGGCAGCCCACTGCTCCGAGTGTGTGTGTTTCCCTTGCAGGATTAATACAGTATAAATTAAATTAAATAATATTTCGCCCACTTACCTCATGTAAAAGTGTTGTTGTTAAAGACACTGTACAGGCTCTGTACATACAGACACATAGCAAGTATCTCTGCTCACACTGTTCCTGGTGTGTGGCTTTAACTGATAGTGTGATTCACACTGAGTGTGTGTGTTGCTTCTCACATGCTTCCCACTTTCAGATCACGCCGGCCAGGTCATCACAAACTATTACTGCCAACACACACACACACACACACACACACACACACACACACACACACACCCACGGCGTGCTTGCTGTATCTTAGCTGGCATCTCCAAAATATGTAAAGGCTGCCACGAATAAAATCGAGCGAAATAAACTCTGAATACGTTAGAGATAAACTGAAACCCCACCATCAAGCCAGGACATTTTGCTGGATGTCCGTATCAAACCCCTTTGCAAATTTGTAAGTGAAAGAATGCACAGCCATGGCTCAAAATCTAGTGCAAAACCTTTCCAGAAGAGTGGAGGCTGTTATAGTGGAAAATGGGGTAACATCTTCATATTATAATTGCCATGGTTTTGGAATGGGATCTTCAGTAACAAGGTGTCCACATCCCTTTGGCCATAAAGTGTACAATACGTAATGTACAGTGTATGTCCAGTGTAAACATTGTCAAGAGCAATCACTCACCTACTAAAAAGATGATAACGGAGTCCAGAGGTTCCCTACCCTGGCCTTGGAGGCCCTCCTGTTCCGCACATTTTAGTGCTTTCCCAGCTCAATCATACCCAAGTCATGAAGAGCTGCTATTTAGTCAATTCAGGTGTGCTGGGAACAAGGTAAACAGTAAAATGTGTAAGACAGGAGGTTCTCCATTTGGGAATCACTAAAATGTCACTATGTTAACTGACTATTTGGCCCTGGGATGAACTGGAGAGCTGTTCAGGCTGTATCTAGCCTTTGGTCCAGAGTCAGCTGGGATTGGCTTTAACTTCTCTGTGACCCTAAACAGGATAAGCAATACAGAATAAAGCAATACATATAAAGAATGAATGACTGAATGAATAACTTCTCTCTCACTCACCGCTTAATCCTATTGGGGTCGCGGGGATGCTGGAGCCTATCGCAGCCGGCACAAGGTGAAGCGGGAATCACTCACACACGATGGTCTGGTAACAGCTCACCAGACCATCGCGGGGCAACACCCACACAACCTTTCACACTCTGACCCACACCTAGGGGCAATTTGGAACAGTTAGCCTAAATGTCTTTGGAAGTGGGAGGGAGGAAACCGGAGTACCTGGAACAATGCAAGCACAGAGAGAACATGCAAACTCCACACAGAAATGCCCCTGCCAAGCCCAGTACTCGAACCCAGGACCTTCTTGCTGTGAGGTGGATGAGCTAGCCATCACTCAGCCGTGCCAACAACAATGTTCCTTCTGTTCTATCTATTTATGATACAGTTAAAAACATGCTAGGACTGGCAGCAGTGGTGACAGTGTAGAATGTTTGCAACAGTAGCAGACTCAACATTGCCAAAAGGTTTTCCTTGTAGTTCATTGGGCCAGGCTGCAGTATGATATAGTCAACTCAAATGACTAGGAGAGGGTTGAGTTACTCAGTTTGTGCAGCAATAAGAGGTAGCTTAATTGACGGTCCCAACATCGTCATCACTTTTCTTGCGTCACTGTGGTAGAGGGTTTAGTTTGAGATTTAACCACAGCATTATCTCTTTTCTCAAGTCTCTGTGGCTGGGGGTTAAGTCCAGGATTACTGACAGCATTGTCAATTTTCTTGTTACCCTTGGCCATACTTGGCTGAAGGGGTATTGCCATTGTCTCCAGCGTCTGTCTGTCCGTCTGTGCGTCCATCATGGTAGCACTACAGCCTCTAATAATTGAACAGTCGTTCTTAAATTTGGTTACCAGATGTATCTTTGCAGCCTCCAGACACCTATTTAAAATGAACTATATGTGTTAATAATTTTTGTAATTATAACACTTTAATTAATTACTATTGATAGTTACGTTTGCATTATGTGATTCCAATAACAAGATTGTGTAGTGAATTAGCAGTGTGCACTTACTTTGTGCTCCTGTCATGTTTGCATTGTTTTCATCCAGATGTGCTCCTTTGGCAGTGTGCACTCACTATGTGCTTCTCTTGTATATATGTACTTGTATTACTTTCAGTAACAAGATTAGGCATACAAGATTAAGATACACCATTGGCCGAGGGGTTTCACGCAGTCACATGGGTATTTTTTTTTACTATAGGAGGTGATTTTATTCAGATGGTCTTGTTATAACATTTATCTCTTGAGCCAGTGTGGGCTAGAGTCTGGTCATGTATCTCCCAACAACATCATCACTTGCCTGAAGCTACTGTAGAAGAGGATTCCACTCAGCTCCAGTAACTGGTAGGGGTCTAGTCTGTGCTTCCTGAGAGTGCCTTAATGTTTCTTAAGTCACTATGTGAGTAGGGTTTAGTTGAAGATTCCCTACAGCATCATCACTCAGCTTGAGATTCCTGACAGCATTATCTCTTGTTTTGAGTCACTGTGGCAGAGAGGTTAGTCAGTGATTACTAAGTCATCATTCTCACTGTTCTTGAGTCATTATGGGAAAAGGTTTGGTCGGAGATTGCCCACAGTGAATAATTATGTTATTGAAACACGGTTACAAGGCAGAATTCTGACAACATCACGGCTTTCCTTGAGTCACTGTTGAAGGGGGATTAGTCAGAGATCCCTGACAGCAAACTCACTCAGCTTGAAACTCTGTGGTAGGGGGATGGTCTGAGGTTCCAGAGAGCAATTCACTCAGCTCCGAACTCTGTTAGAAAGGGTTTAGTCTGAGATTCCTGAGAGCATCCTCACTTAGTTCGAAACTCTGGAAAGGGTTTGGTTGAACATTTCCTACATCACTTGTTTCGAGTTCCTGTGGCAGAAGGTTCGGCTTAAGATTCCCGACAGAATTGTTTCTTCTTTTGAGTTACTGTTGGAGGGAGATTAGTGAAAGGATCCCCATAGCACCATCACTGCTGAGGAACATTTGATCTCTTTAAAGCATTGTTACTTGGCTCAAGGTACTGTGGAAGAGGATTCCTGTTTGTGACTCAAGCAATCGATAGGGAGGTTATTGTGGGATGCCCCAGTGGTCAGACTACTTAGCAGTCAGTGCTCTACTTGGGGGCCAGACATCATGTCCCTGTCTCTCTGTCACAATGTCCCGCCAATGTGTCAAATGACCTGCACACTCTGTGGCGCTATCACCTACTACCTATCACTTCCTTCACACTTTGTGATGATGTCACAGAGAGGGGTACCACCACCCTAGGACATCGCACCCTGCTAGGAAAGTGCTAAAGGTGGTATATTACAGATAGTCAAGCTAACACTATGCTAACCCAGCTCTAATGAAGTCTTATGAATGGTGTACAATCAGTGAAGCTCCAGATGGACCAGTCGCACCGTCGGCTTTGTTCACACTTGCGCTGGTGAAGTAATTTATTCATGACTAAAACACTCAAATGAAACGGTGTTATCACCGCATACCACGAAATCAAAGGATCCAAAGAATCTAAATGAACTCATTAGTCAGCATTACGATGGACAGTAGATTATACCTGATGCTACTTCACAAGGACCTGAGATGAAGCCAGTCTTTTAAATAACATCCAGCTGTGTGTGTGTGTGTGTGTGTGTGTGTGTGTGTGTGTGTGTGTGTGTGAGAGAGAGAGAGAGTATATATAATGAAGACAGAGGTCTGAAAATGTCACGATCTTCAGAGTAAGCTTTGATCAGACTTTTGATCAGATAGCGTGTGTGTTTGTGTGCATGGGTGTGATTGAAAGTTCTTCTACAAGCACACAGCACTCTGTCAACATGCCACTGATGAGAAGGTCATGAAAGACGAAAAAGGCGAAGGGAGGGTGAGACTGATGCATACACGGAAACAGGAATGGAGAGAACACAAAAAGGACAGAAATGGAGAGATGAATGAAGATGGGGTGGGATGAAGTGAGAAAATGATGAAGATGGGATGAGAAGAGAGGCAGATGAAGGGTAAGATAAGGAAAGGGACGAATAAAGAAGGCGGCACAGAAAAGGAAGAGATAAGGGAGAAGGGTCAACAGGTATGATTAAAGGTCAGGACAAAGGGTGAGCAAGAGAGGATTAAACAAGGAATACAGAGAGGCAGAGAACATGAGTTGGAATGGAAAGAAGAATGAAAGGAGACATGGATAAGGATAGAGGAAAGGGTAAAGAAAGAAATGGTATATGAGGGGATAGGAGAGGTAGGAGAGAGGCAACACGGTGGTGTAGTGGTCCGCCTTACAACAAGAAGGTCTTGGGTTTAAGTCCTGGACTCAGCTAGAGTGTTTCTGTGTGGAGTATGCATGTTTCCTCCCACAGTCCAACAACATGCACATTAGGCTGACTGGCTGTTCCAAATCCTAGGTGTAAGTGTGAATGGTTGTGTTTGTGCTGCCCTGCGATGGACTGGTGAGCTGTTCTTGCTGCACCCTGCCTTCGCCCAGAGTCGGCAGCGATAGGCTCCAGCCTCTGCGTGACCCTTAGCGGTTTGGCGAATGAATAAATGACTGGAGAGAAGAAAAGGATAGTAAAACATGCTAGTTAAGCTTATATAGTGAGTACTGAGGACAAACAGACTTCTTAGCAGTTAGCTGTCAGTCAGCTGTACTATTAGTACCATGATAATCAACAAGAGAAGATACTGAAACTGATGTCAGCAGGAGTTCTTTAATTAGCGTATACTCATTAGCATACACAGGAGTTATTTTAATATATGAAACAGTGCGCTTAAGCTGGTTGTAATCCCTTCATTGGTGAAGAAAATATTTTAACCACGTTGATATTTTACTTTTTTTTTCTGTTTCAAAATGACGTTTAAAAAAAAAAGGTTTTAAGTTTAGCACGCTGTCGAACACGGAGACTTAACAGGGACATCACATTTTACACCGCAACCGTTTTTTACCTTGCAGGAGATGAAATGCCGCTGACAGCAAACAGAGAGTCGCTTTTATCACGGAGGGAAGGAGCGCACTTCACTTTAACAGGCAACTCCAAACGCCCACTGGATACCATTTTTACCCTGTATGCATAAAAAAAAAAAATCTATTAATAAATAAATAGCATTTGCAGATTTGACTAAAAGCTTGGATGTAGAAATGCTGTGTTCACATGGTCAGAATGCGTATTGTGCGGCGATAATTGGTTTTCTGATATACCCTGACATTTAGATGTGTGTTTCAAAGCTACAGCTGTGTCTATTTTGGACAAATTGGTATATGATGTTTAATAGGATCACCTGTACGCTTTCTCATTTACGCTGTTAACCAGTCTGCCAACCATGTGTTTAGCATCAGTTACACTTCACATCAGGCGTTAAAGGGAAGGTGATCTATGTGACCTCACTGATTTTTGGTGACCATGGCATGAATGTTAGATTTAGCTTAGAATTTAGAATGTATGCTAGTCCAATTTTCACCCCTTTAACATTATTGATCATCGAGTCTTCCTTCAGTTCTTTTAACCTCTGCTTTGCCGCCACTTCTTTGGTGCTCCTTTGACTCACCTTTGCCATTTTGACTCCTCTGCTACGCATCTAATCACTTTAGCTACTTCTTGGTAACCCATTTTTCTCCTCTCCTCCAGCTTTTTGCACCCATTTTTCACCTTTTGTTTTTCCTTGGTTATCCCTTTCTGCCCCTTGGCTGCACTCTTTTTTTCTGCACTACTTTGGTCACCTTTTTTCTTCACCAATTTTTTGCCTATCAATTGCCCCTTGGTTGCACCACTGTTACTCATTTGGTACTTTTTGTTACTCTCTGTTGCCTGTCTTGTCCATGACTCATGATTTCTCACCTCGATAGCTCCAGTCCTACTATTGTGCCAAGGTGAGCCAGGGCTATCTCAAGGCCACCCGAGGCTTGGAACCTGAGGGTATAAAGGCTTCCTCCAAAAATCTATTTGTGTTTCTCTTATCACACATACATTGCGCAGTACTTTCCATGCCCATTACATGCTGCCTTGCTGTCAACACCACCCACCCTGCCTAAGATGCCTGACATACAGAAGTTCTATGCAGAAGAAATCCGAAAGAGACCGAAATTTATGTTTCTGAGAGAGTAATCCAGTGCGATTGTCACAAGAGCATCACTACAGCGAGTGGATGAAAATGTTTTTTTTAACTTCAGCTATTCGTTATTTAGCTGAGCTAGCAGGTACATAAATAAAACACAACTAAAATGTTTTACTCTCAGTAAAATATAGACTCTGTGTCTATATTTCCACCAGACATGGATCATGATTAGCATAATGGCTAGTTTGGGTCAGCTAACTTAGCTAGTGTCACTGGCTAGCAATTATAGCAATCTGCGCAAGCCCGGTAGCAGTCTCCTTTGTTTTTACGCTCGATGTTCATGTCTTTCATGATGACATGAACACCATGGCATTTG